>CM057459.1:586650000-586925000 GCA_016271365.2 Neoceratodus forsteri
GCTTTAAAGGTTAGTAAATCAACCTTGTAGGTAATCCGCCACCTCACAGGCAGCCAGTGCAGTTCGCGGAGCACAGGCGTAATATGACTGGTTCTAGAGATCCCAGTCAAAAGCCTTGCCGCCACATTCTGCACCAACTGCAGGTGACGAATATCAACCCCAGATAGCCCTAGGTACAGGGAATTACAGTAGTCAAGACGGGTAGTGATAAAGGCATGGACCAACGCTGGCAGATCGCCCGGTGGGACCAGGTGTTTAATCCGGGCGATATTCCTCAGATGAAAAAAAGACAATTTGTCCACGGCTGACACCTGAGATTTTAAGGTCAAGCCGTCGTCAAAAATAACGCCCAGATTTCGCACCTGATCAGAGTTAGTGAGCGACATACCACCGAGCAATAAGCCCGGCGGTTGGCCAGCCCCCAAAACCATCACCGGGCAACCCAGATCCACTACCAACACCTCAGTCTTATCCGGATTCAGTCTCAACCAGCTAGAACTCATCCATAATCTGATCTCAGTAATGCAACTGTCTAGCTTGGAGAGAGCACCATCTTGCCCAGGCGGAAAGGACAGATACAGCTGAGTATCATCTGCATAACAGTGAAAACCCAAGCTGTATCGCCTGATGATATCTCCTAAAGGCAGCATATACACTGCAAACAACATAGGCGCTAAAATGGAACCCTGCGGTACCCCACAAGGCAGGGAGTGAGCACCAGAGGAATAAATTCCAGTGGTAACCCTCTGAAACCTGTCTGTGAGGTAAGACTGAAATCATTCGAGGACTGCTCCAGACAGTCCACAATAAATCCTCAGGTGCTCCAACAGCACACCATGGTCTACAGTGTCAAATGCCGCAGAGAGATCGAGAAGGACCAGAATGGTACATGCCTTTCGATCTCTAGCCATTAGGTGGTCATTTAACACCCGGACAAGGGCAGTCTCCGTGCTATGCTTCTTCCTGAAACCAGATTGGAGAGTATCATAGACATTGTGAGTTGTAAGATGATCATCCAGTTTATGCAACACGCTTTCTCACTAACCTTCCCAACAAAGGAAGGTTAGAGATGAGCAGTAGTTAGCTAGACAGTCTGGATCCAAGGAGGTTTTTTAGGAGTGGTCTAACTATCGCCTCCTTAAGGAATCAGGAAGACCCCTCTCCAAGGATTTCCAGACAATGTCAGCAAGGATCGGGCAGATAACCTCTAAACATCCCACCAAAAGGGTTGCAGGACCTGGATCCAAACTACAACTGGTTGGCCATAATGCTTGGATGATCTTCACAATGTCAGTGAACTCCAGCCGGCGAAAATCTGACCAGACAGACCAGGTGGATAGCACTTCCCGTCAACAACTGCAGTCCCTTAAAGAAGGAGTCGGACCGATACCGGACCTGATGCTAGCAACCTTATCTGCAAAGAACCGAGCGAACTCCTCGCATCTTAGCTGAGAAAAAGGCTTCTCTGGGCTGGAGACAGACTGGATTGCACAATCTGTCAACAGTCCGGAAAAGCTGAGCCGGTCGATTCTGTGCAGCAGAAATCTCCCTGGACAGGAATTCTGCCTTCTTACGGTTGATTTCTGATTGATAGCTATCATAATGCCATCAACCTAAGCCTGTCAGCATCATTTCGGACTTCCGCCAGGCTTTCCAACCTTCGGCCCATTTTCCAACTCCTTCAAGGAGCCATCAAACCAAGGACTCCTTGAACGGAGGGAAGAGAGGCCGAACACTAACAGAGCAATTCTTGTCCAGAGCATCTCCCACAGCCTTATTATAGGCCAATACGAGATCATCTGGACTCATGCATTCACCAGACAATAGGTCCAGTACCGCCATCAGGTCACTGGGACTAATATCCCTTAAAGAGCGGTACTGAACCATCTCCGTAGGGGCAGACCTATTAGGGGGAGCCCTGAAACTGAACCTTATGGTGTGATGGTCAGACCAACTGACTGGTTCCACCCCCAGGTCAGCAATCTCCATATCCAAAAGGAAGACCAGATCCAATGAATGACCTTTTATATGGGTTGAGGAGGTAACAACCTGTGTTAGGCCCAGTGAAGTTATCAACTGGAGGAGATTTTGACCAAAACCAGAGAGTTCATCATCGACCCAGGCATTGAAATCCCCCAGAATTAACAGTCTGCGGGACCACAATACCAGGTCGACAATGAAGTCAGCTATCTCCTGCAGGAATTCTCCACCATCTCCTGGTGGATGGTAGAATAGACTAAAATAGCATCATAATGAACCTGAATAGTAAAAGCTCTCTTACAATTCTAATAGCATACAGACAGGGTCCAAACACTTACAGACAGCAATAACACCATTTATGTCCATGCAACCTTTCCGATTCCTTGGCTCCAGCTGATGCGTTAAGCTTGTCTGGGGGTAATTTCACAGCAAACTCTCCTGCTGATTGAGGATCTGTGAAGCAATATTGCTTGTCCTTGTATGTGAAGGGAAGCCCTGCTGGAAACACGATTCAGCAGGCAATCCCCGCTTTTCTTAATTGCTGAGCCACCCCCTCAAACACCTTCCTACGTATTCTGGTAGCATAAGAGTAGTCCGGAAAGAATAAAATTTTTCGGTCCCTGCCAGCCCAGTGGTGCAGAGGCTTGAGGCACTGGATGTCACGACAGCCACCCGAGTTCAGGAATGGACTTGGGATGCCATGGGCTGGCAGGGGAAGAACTACTCTCCTCTCCTGGGGTGGATAAGCAGGTTAGCGTAGCTCAGCAGCTGCCCCTGTTGGAGACCAGGAGCACTGCACAGGCAGCGCAATAAGGGAACAGCCAGAAAAACGGACACTGCTCCATGACCGGCCAGATGACGGCTGCCAGTCCACCGACCCCACTAAAGGAGCTATATCCACCTCAGCAGCACCCTAGGGCCAAGTCGTGCTCCCCCCCCCCCTTCAACCTCATCGGAGGGAGGCCCATCCAGCGAAGGGTTACGCCGGGTTACCCTGGGAGCGGCTGCCATATGAAGTCAGAGGCTCGGAAGGGGATAAGATGAGTCAGAAGGGGACCTAGGCAGCTCGAAGGAGTGGCAGGGCATGGAGCATGTAGGAGGGGAAAAATAGATAACACAAAAATGTTCCGGTCCCCCATCAATAGCCGGTACTGTTCTTTAACAGCTTGTAGCAACACATCTCGATCCCCAGAAGATACCAGCATGAATAATATGGTGCGGGGGACCCTCCGTAGCCACAGTCGCCCTTCTCAGGGAAATTCAGTATGCTCGTCTGACAGACACAGCATGGCCCAGACCTGCAGCCTCCGGTAGCAAACGTTCCAGGAAGGTGATCAGATGATCTTCTTCAGTTCCCTCTGGCATACTTAACAGCCGCATATTAGCTGCCCGAACTGGATTCTCCAATTGCTCTAGACGATTAGTAAGGCCATTTTGCTCTCTAATAAAAGCCACTGAAGCTGCTAGAGCTTTTCCTGCGATCTTCCCCGTTTCTTGCACAGAATTTGCCACAGCCTCCATTCTGTTCACCAGTACAAGACGCTCATTTTGTTAATCAACTTTTTTATCAAGTCTTTGCATAGTCTGAGTTAAACAACTGAGTGACCTTTGAAGCATTTCAAGTGTGGCAGATTGGTCTGATGGTGGATCCCGATTGTAACAGTGCAGGGAGCTTCGAGGGCCTGTTGATCCATTTTTGTCACATTCCTGGTTCATTCCATCGTTTGGAAATTGCACGATTTGTAGTCTGTGAGATGTCCTAATAATTCATGCTTTTTTTATGTGATCTAATTCAGATGAAAGGTTATTAAATTATATTGAAAACAAGTGTAAAGTTCTGTGAAAGCACATCCACCTCATTAGGCTGTTGACTCTGCCCTGCCCCGCCCCCATCATCCCTTTGTGTTTGTTTTGCTCCAAGTTTATCCCAGTGAGCCTGAATTAAGGAACCAGGATAGTAGCAGCCAATTCACAGCCTTGGACTTCTTAGAAACATTCTTTTCATGAGTAGGCTTTGAACTAGTTATAAAGTACAGTTACGTAAGAACTTACCGTAACAGTAGATGTTCGAGAGAGGCTCTTGCAATAGGTAATTACATATCGGACTGACGCCGGCCGACGGCAGGACCCCACGGAAAAATTTCTAGCTAGCAGTCCCTGGCAAGGGACCACCCCCACATCAGGTGACCGGCGTCATCACGGCCGGTATAAAGGAATCGGTCCCAGGCGCCCGCCCGGTTCTTTCCGCCATAGGCCAGGAAGGCCAGACGAGAGAGAAGCAGATGTTTCCATTCCTGGAAAAAATCTGAAAAAGCCTAGGGGATCGGTGAGGGAAGGATATTTATTGCAGAGCCTCTCGAAGATCTACTGTTACGGCAGTCCTACGTAACTGTACTATTTTACCGAGAGGGCTCTTGCAGCAGGTAATTACATATAGGACAGAATTCCAAGCAGTCTGGAACAAATAAAGGCACCGGGAGGAGGAAACTACTCCAGAAAGTAGCAGTAGCCTTGCGAGCCTCAAGACAGGAGGCCTTGCAAAACAGCTAGCCTGAAGCCTGCTCTACGGCAAGAGGCAATGTCCAAACTGTAGTGTTTCGTAAAGGTATGGACAGAAGTCCAGATGGCAGCAGCACAGATGTCTGCCACAGACACATTCTTGAAACAAGCTGCAGAGGCCGCTACTCCACGAGTGGAGTGACCTCTGACTTGACCCGGAAGGGTCTTGTTGTACTTGTCATAACAAAAAGTGATACAATGAGCCAACCACTTCGACAGGCATTGCTTGGAAACAGCACTGCCTTCCCTTTTGTGAGCAAAAGAGACAAATAACTTATCAGTCTTTCTGAGATCCTTTGTCCTGTTGGTGTAGTATCTCAGAATCCAGTGAACATCCATGGTATGGAGTAAATATTCCCCTTGGTTGGAGTATTGCGTGAAAAAGGCAGGTAACTCTATGGACTGATTTAAGGTAGACTCTGCTACCACTTTAGGTAGAAACTTAGGATTCGTGTGAAGAGCCACTGCTCTTTTCTCGTGGGAAAATCAAATAGGATTTTACATATGGCCAGTAGCTCGGAAATTCTTCGAGCGGAAGTAATGGCCACCAAGAAGAGCGTTTTCCACAAAAGAAACTTCAGATCTGCGGTTGCTGCAGGTTCGAAGGGAGGAAGGGTAAGTTTCTCGAGAACAAAGTTCAAGTCCCAAGGGGGAGCCAGAGTTCAGATGGGGGCCTCAGATGAAGGACCCCTCTAAGAAAGGTCTTAGAGACCTCTAATTGGGCAAACGCTTTATCTGCGAAAGGAACATGGTAGGCTGAAATGGCAGCCATGCGCACTTTCAAGGAGGAATGACTGAGACCCAGGTCGAAGAGATGACGTAAATATTCCAGCAGAACAGCCACTGAACAGGAGAAAGGCTCCACGTTCCTAGAGGCGGCCCAAATAGAAAATCTCTTCCATTTCATGGCATAAGTGGACCTAGTGGAGGGTTTTCTAGCCTCCACCAGAATCTCCGCCACTTTTGGAGAGACACCAAAGCGAGATTGAGCTAGGTCTGCAGGAGCCATGCATGAAATTGTAGGGACTTGAGGCCCAGATGGACCAGGGTCCCCTGATCCTGAGTCAGCAAACCTCGAGATAAAGGAAGAGGAAGAGGAGGAACCTCTGAGTATTGTTGCAGAAGAGAGAACCAGATTTGCCTGGGCCAGAAAGGAGCGATCAGAATCATTCTAGCTCCTTCTGTTAGTTTCTGCAATACACGAGGGACCAGAGGAATTGGGGGAAAAGCACAGACGAATCTGCCCTTCCAGTTTAGAGACAGAGCGTTGCTCCAGAGAGCGCCTCGCCTGGAACGAGCGAGCAAAAGGTGGGAAGTTTTGCGTTTTGGGAAGAGGCGAACAGGTCTACCTGTGGAGTCCCCAAAGCTGGAAGATGTCATCTAGCACCTTTTGGTCCAATTCCCACTCATGTGGCAGGGCAGAGGAGCGGCTTAGCTTGTCTGCCAGGGTACTGTCGACTCCTGGAACATGAATCGCAGTGAGGTGAAGGTTGTGTTGAGTTGCCCAGTCCCAAACCCTCATTGCTTCCCCGCATAGAAGGTAGGATCGAGTCCCGCCCTGCTTGCTGATGTACCACACCATGCATATGTTGTCCGTTTGGACGGCTAGGTGACCGGGAAGAATGTACTGGTGAAGGGCTTGGAGAGCATATAGTACTGCTCGAAGCTAGAGCACATTGATGTGGAGAGCTAGTTCCAATCTGGACCATAGGCCCTGGGTTCGGTGAGGACCCACATGGGCTCCCCAACCTTTGCCTGATGCGTCTCTGGTCAGAGTCTGGGGGGGGGGATGACAGAAGGGGACCCCCCGAAACAGGTTCTCTCGGACCATCCACCATTACAAGTCTCGTGTCATCGTCGAGGAGATCAGCACTAGATGATCTAGGTCGTCTACAAGTTGATCCCACTGGGAACGAAGAGTCCACTGAGAGATCCTCATGTGGAGTTGAGCTCGGGGGACCATCGGAATAGCGGCCGCCATGAGCCCCAGGAGACGGAGAACCGACCTCACCGGAACCCTCCTGCGTTCTGATATAAGGGAAATCTGTGACTGAAGAGAGGCCGCCCTGTCCGGAGGCAGGAAGGCCTTGCTCACCGTCGTATCGAGGATAGCCCCGATGAACTGTAGTCTCTGGAAGGGATCCAGATGAGACTTGGAATGGTTGATGGTAATACCCAGGCAAGAAAAACCTGCTGGGTGAGGGGGGAGAATGCAGGAGCTCCTCCGGGGACGAGGCCAGAGGAGCCAGTCGTCCAGGTAAGGGAACACCTGTACTCCCATCATACGTAGTTGGGCCGCTACCATAGCCAGGCATTTGGTAAAGACTCGGGGTGCCGAGGAAAGACCAAACGGGAGCGCCCGGAATTGGTAATGGTCCCCCTGAAACGCAAATCGAAGATACTTGCGGTGAGAAGGTCGAATGGGGATGTGCAGATACACATCCTGCATATCCAGCGCACAAAGCCATTGACCCTGCCGAAGGAGGTGCAGAAGGGTCTGCAGAGAGAGCATCCTGAATCTTTTGTATTCCACGAAAAGGTTCAAGGAGCTGATAATGGGTCTGAGATCTCCAGTCTTCTTCGGGACCAGGAAGAAATGTGAATAGTAACCCGTCCCTTGAAGATGAAGGGGAACGGATTCTATGGCCCTCTTCGCCAGGAGGGCAGAGATTTCTTCCCAGACCAAAGGAAGATGATCCCTTGCGTAGGACGACTTCGGAGGTGGGTGGTGGGGTGGTTTCTGTAGAAACTCTATGGAGTGCCCTTCTGCTATAAGCTGGAGCACGCAAGAATCCGTTGTTATCCTCTCCCAACCTGGAAGGTGGAGGGAGAACCTCCCTCCTACCGGTTCCTCCGGTGGATCCGGAGGCGGTGGGAGAGGGGAGAAGTCAGGTGGTGTGGGGCAGCGCTGCAGCTGGGGCACCCGCTGCTTTTTTGGGCGGGGGGGGCCTGGCAGCTGCAGGGGCCCGACGTTTAGTGGCCCACCTTCCTTGGGGTTTCGCTTGTGGCCGACTGCGTCTGCGAAAAGGACGGCGCTGCGGGTGATGGGGACGGTACATGGAATCCACGGATTTCAGAGCCATCCCCTTCTCCTGCAAGTCGGTGATGATGTTCTTGACATCACCACCAAAAAGCACCGAACCCCTGAATGGTGCTTCCTGGATCGCGGACTGTACCTCTGGGACCAAACCTGACACGCGGAGCCAGGCATGACGCCGTAGACTCACGGCGAAAGCGGAGCTCCGCCCGGCAGTGTCCACTGCATCATATGTCGTCTGCAGAATGTGACGACTGGTCGAACGAGCAGAACGGACTAAATCGGCCAACTCCTGCTTGACTTGAAAGTCAGGTAAGGAGTCTATCTTAGATTCCGCCTGGGTAAGGATGGCCTTCTGGTAATCCCCCCTATGAGCAACGTAATTCAGGGCCCGAATTCCCAGTGTGGAAGAGGCGTAAATCTTTCTTCCATACTGGTCCAGGAGGCGAGATTCCTTATCCGGAGGAGACAAGCTTAGATGTTTGGGGGTGCGCTGACCGGCCGTGAGCAGCGCTAATCACAACCGAATGTGCACGAGTGTGGGAGTCCAGATAGTCTACACCCTCTGGAGCCTGGTATAGCCTGTTAGACTTCCTAGGAAGTGGGGCTAATGCCGACAGTTGTTTCCAAATCGTGGAAACGAGGTGGGCGTGAGGCTCGATCCAGGGTGGCACTAAAGTTGGAGCTGTCAGGGGCAGGTCCAGGTGTTTGGCGAGTTTAATTCGCTGAGGATCTGGTTCCAAGGAGCGCCACTGATGAACTTCCTGGATTTTTCTGAGCAACTCCGTGAAGGAAGGATCATCCGGAGGAGACTTCGGAGGGGTCCTCGGGCGGGGCTTAGATGGAGAGCGAGGCTCGTCGTCTGTCTCGGAGCATCCTTCAGAAGAATCCGAGAGGGAAGAAGAAGAATCGGAAGCAGAATAAGACTCCCTAACACGGCTGGGGGCAGGAACGGGTTCCTTGGGGGGTATTATTGGACGTGTGTCCTGCCCCTCTTGGGATCCAGAGGGAAGGGCCCTGGAGTCCGGAGGCGGTGAGGGAGTGTGCCGCCTCGGGCGTACAGGAGCCAGGGGCAGCACCGTCGCTGTAAGGCGGCTCTCTACTTCCTTGGTAAGCTGAGCCTTGGCCTCAGCCCACCAGGAAGCCAGAGTCTCCTGCAGATCCACCGGCGGCCGTGGGGGCGGTGGAGGTGGAGGAGGAGGGGGAAAGATGTACAGGTTGTACCTGTAAGACGAGTATCCGAAACCCGGCTGCGGGAAAACCGGCACCGGGTACTGAGGCGTCTGGTACTGCAGCGTTGGAGGGACCAACGTCTGGTACTGCAGTCCCGGGTACAACGGCGTCTGATAAGATGGCGGGTACCCAGGCACCGGAGGAGCTGCCGGAGCAGACGGCCCGGATGGCGTCTACCGGCGGGTCAACATTGAGAGGTCCGGGGTGTAGGGACAGACGGAAGGGAAAATCCTCGATGGCATCGGCGGGCCGACATCTGGGGGCCCGGCCAGATCCGGTTCCCTAGGAGGAGGGTATGACGGAAGTGGAAGATCCCCGCACGCCTGGGATTGGGGAACTTCGGGTCAGGCTGGGTGACTCGGGCTCCCCAGACGGCAGCGCAAGGCTGCGGGAACCGGTACGACGGGGTGGGGGCCCATAGGTTCCAGCCGCCTGAGCACATCGGGGAGCCGACGTGGCGGCTTAGGGCTAGTTCTCGTCCGGGCGCCTGGGGAGCCGCTCGTCTTACGGGTCCTCATCGGAGGCGGCCGAGAGGAGGGGCAGCCCAGTCCAAAGGGGACGTGGTCATGCACCACTCAAGGGTCGGGCGCCTTATCACCCTTTCCGCGGACGCCGGAGGGGCCGACGCCCGACTTATGGAGTCGCTTCACGCCAGTAGGCCACAAGCCTGCGACCGAACCGGGGGCAGAGGCCTCCTTTTGCCCGGAGGCGCCCGCAAGGCCCGAGCGTGAGCCAGACGGATGGGCCAACGCCTCCTCCAAACACCTGGAGGCTGCAGTCGGATGGTCCCCCGGAGGGGATGTTACCTGGGCCGCGACTCCGGCTGGAGTCGCGGGCGAGGAGGCCTTCTCCCGGTGTCTCTCCTTGTCCCGCTTTTTGCGATGTCCTTCCAGAGAAGTGGATGCCTGCCTGAGCTTCTTCAACTCTTTCTCCATCGAAGACATCTTTTTCTTGAGAATATGGGCTTCCAGGGACTGTTGGCGTCGTCTGCGGGTAGCCGCGTTGAAGTTAAGGCAATGCGGGCACTTGTCGACCGGGTGGTCGGGACCTAGGCAGAAAAGGCAGAGGGAATGGCCGTCCTCTTGTGGGTGTTGGCGCGGACGAGTTGCACTTGTTTTTGTGCTCGGAGGCTGTAGGGACGCATATACCGAATTATGACCTGACAATAGAAGAAAAATTATTTTAATTTTCGTAAAACCGACGAAAGAGCAGGGCTGATTAAGCACAAACTTTTCCATGAAAGCTCGCACAAACTAACGGCGGAAAGAACTGGAAGGGGACGTCCGACCGCCTTTATACCGACGCCGATGACGCTGGTCACCTGACGTGGGGGCAGTCCCTCGCCAGGGACTGCTAGCTAGAAATTTTTCCGTGGGGTCCTGCCGCCAGCCAGCATCAGTCCGATATGTAGTTACCTACTGCAAGAGCCCTCTCGAAGTAAGATCTGTTGTTAGAAGTTGATTTCAGCCACACAGCCTTTATAATTCTAATTTAATAAAAATGTTAAGCAATATGGGAATTAGCTATGCACTGAGAGTTGTAGCAACCTTAAGTAATATGACAAAGTTTACAATCTGAATAGCAGAACATGTTTACAATGAGACTGGACTTCCGGTTCCACCACGGACCCACTAACCACTTGAGTCTCGCGCGCCAGACACCTCGGGGTAATTAAAGTCCTCTAAACTACCTGAAATTACTACAAAACACTAAAAATGTCAGGAGGAGGAGGATGGAAACAAGATTGCGGTAGAAAAAAAGTCTAGATCTACCAGTAAGATGTCGGAAGCAGAAGGATTATGTTCATCACTCAGAGGCCGCAGCTGAAGCCCTTCACCGAACAGTGCGAGAGGCAGAGATTATGACATCGAAGGGGAGGCGGACCAATTATTGCGATCCCGCTAAGAGACCCTTTTGAAAGAAATCAGGGACATTTAATGCGATGGAGTAGTGACTTGGACAAACAGAGGATCTCGGCAATGAAAGATACTACCACCCGCATGGGTTGAGCAGTTGAGGCCTTGCTCTAACACTATGTCTCTGCAGGTAAAATGCCAGGCCCTTGAAGGACGGTCCCGAAGAGATAATCTTTGTTTGTATGGATTAGCAGAAGGGGCAGAAAGAGCACCAATGACTGCCTTTTTGGAGAATCTTCTCCGTGACGTCCTGGCTCTACCCCTGAATTATACACTCACTGGAAAGAGCCCACCGCTCACTAGTCCCAAAGGCCTCGGTCCATTACATGATGAAATTTACCAGCTGTAAAATTAAAGAACATATTTTGCAGAGAGCCTGGGCTACAAAAGATATCACCTACCTGAACCCCAAGCTAAGCCTAGATTATTATTACACGCCGGAGGTCCAGCAGGCTCGCCAACAATACATCCCGATTTTACGACTACTTAAAGAAGAGGGCCTCAGATTTTAGACTCTTTTCCAGCCATGCTTAAGATTTTTGGGAAGATGCCCACAACTTTACTCTACTACTGAAAAAGCCCTGGAAGTTTTTGCAATAAAAGGGACTCTCCCTCGCATCGGCAGAAATGGACCGCATCCTCAAGAGATGCGCGTTATACCCAGACTGGTCTCTGGTTACACAGAGGTCGAGAGGCACTTCCCCCTTACAGCTAGCGAGGGAAGCTTTGCAGCAACTTGGCAAGATGCTGCAACACAAGGAGGACACCTCTAAAGGCCCCGCTACAAAAGTAGAGTGCTGACTCCGGGTTCACATTGCTTTTGGGGCTATTCTTTCACCTCCACTTGGAAGAAGCGCATGATCGCAGTCTTCAGATGAAGGTACTTGCCAACAACCTGACCACCAGTTCGAGTGAAGTTTTGAAACAGTCCCTATTTCACTTTGCCGAGACCTTCGGCTGGGAGGAGCACAGTTTGTTTTTTGGAGATGCTGATGCTCTTTTGTTTTTTTATGCTGAAATGCCAATGTTGACAGAAATGAGTAATCTATACTAGTTATCCACCTAACCAAGCGTTTAGCATTTTCATACTAGTGATCATTAAACGTACTTAGCTGAGATTATTTCGACATTGAACTGCGCACATGTTGTTGTTATGCTTTGGACAAGTTTATTACAATAAATATCTGGGCACCTAAATCAACAGCAGTTAGTTTTCCTGTTTATTTTTTATGCAATAGAAGGACCCAGTACAAACACCATCAGTCTTAAAATGCAGATTGATCCCCCACCCCCACCCAAGGTAATAGTGTGATGAGCACAGGAAATGGTCTCAGACTACTTTATTTGGACTTGCAATATTTTTTTCTTTGTCTGAGCTACATAAGAGGGCTGGATGCTCAAATTGAGTACTTGGGCTAGGAGGAATTTTATTTAGAATGCTGCCCTCCAGCACAACTGTTCTTATCCTGTGTGTTCAGTGTATGGTAAGCTACCACCATGTTACTTCAATATACATAAGTGTTTGCCCCAGGAAGACCCAAAGCTCAGTTTGGTCTCTCTCTGGGATGTGGTGGCAGTTCTATATAAGGATTTAATCCTTATAGTGTGAGTTACACGGCATAATAGGCAACTCAAAAAGAGGGCCTCAATATTTTGGGGCGTAACCCCCTTTTTTCTTTTGTTGTTTTTCTTACCGTGGCCCCTGTGTGCCATCTACGTCCAGGCATCCCACATTCTCCGGCCGCTGTCCAGATCGGCCCGGCTCCTAGTTGAGCTTCACTGCATACCCCCATGGCTTGCCTCCCGTGGTGGCGGACAACCCCCCCCCATCTCCGCCAACACAGGATCCAGTAACTGCAGTGAGCCCTCAGAGCCGGGCATCCCGCTGAATGGCCATCAAGCCGCCGCAACCAGTGCCATTTTCCCTGGTCCTGTGTTAGCGTGAAATGGGGTGTGCACTAACACCAATGGAGGAAGCATGCGAGAGCGTGTCCACACACGCTCCTTCCCGGCGCCGTGCCCAAAGTTCACCCCCTTCCGAGCAGTGCCAGCGCACCGCCCCAGACTCCATCAGAGGTTGCTTGCACGCAGACAACTGGTGACCACCCTCCCCCCGGACAGAAAGCGCAATCCATGGACGCTCAATCCCTCTCTGCACCTGCCGATCCCTGGTGACCCGGGTCCGTTCCGGTCACCAGCATGGGGCGAGGTGTGGCGTCCAGCACCTCAACCCTCAGTGTCACCTGGCCGGTGTCATAAACCCCTCTTCTATCCCAATCTCACTTACTAAAATCCATCTTTCGAGAAGGGAACAGAAGCTCTTTATAACGGACTTTCCACCTTGGGAGTACTGGATGTTAAAAGTTGATTGGTTTTACTTGTTTTTTCACGTTACCATCCAGTTGGCGATTATTTGCAGCTTTATGGTCTCCAAACTCAATATTTCACTATAGCAGACATGAGGTACTGCCCTTTTTGTACCTAGTCCAGATATCAGAAATGTAAAAGTGATTTGTTTACAGCAATTAAGTTACTAAAATTTGAATATGGATAAGCCTACAACTTTTTGTTCCGATAATGTGGATGGGCTAACAAACCCAGTAAAGCGTAGTAAGGTTTTGGCTTTCCTGAGAAGAACTCATGCAGATTTTTTTATTCCTTCTAGAAACACATCTTCCTCCTCAGCAACACGCTACATTAAGTAAATTTGGGTTCTGCACCACTGTTTCGGCTTCTTATAAGAGGGGCTGTTGCAGAGGCATTGCCATCCTGGTTCCATCTAGGGTTAATTTTGAACAACTGGATGTCTTGGTGGACAAAGATGGGAGGTTTGTATTCATGAAGAGGCATTTTCAGGGCAAGCTGGTCACTCTAGCCTCAGTTTATATCCCCCAGGCTCTGACACTAAAAATCTACCACCATTTTGTGCTCTCCTTGCAGAACTGGGCAGAGGGGGGAAATCATCTGTGGAGAAAGATTTCAACCCCACCCTGAATCTGTAGCTTGACACCTCTTTAGGTATCCCCAGAAAAGAACACAGGGTTGCTAAACAATTTATTAGAAAATGGGTAAAGACAAACTCGTATCCTGATTGGTTCAAACAGCCTGGCACCCGGGCTGTTATTTCTTAACAGCCCTGTTCAAAACAAGTGCCAATTCGGGATGCCCTATTACCAAGACTATCCTTGGGCACCCCGAATTTTAAATCTCACCAGTGCCATTTCTCTCTGACTCGCCAAGCAAGCAGCTCCCCGACATAACCCACGTTGCATTCTGCCCACGCTTGCCTCCAACAGAAACCGCGGCAAAAATAAAACACTGGTTCAATTTTTTTTTTTTTTTTTTTTTAAATCTCCCTCACATATTTCTTCAAGTTAACGCTGTACTTCACTTCTCACCCACCACTACCAACATTTCGGCCAGTCCGCCGACTGCGCTCACTCATTTACTTTCTGTTACCAGCCACTCCATTTGCAAGTCGCGTTCATTGTGCCACACACTTCCACAAAAGAAACAGCAACAAAACAGCAAACTGGGCCTTTTTTTTTTCTTAAATAAAACACTTTCCTGCCTACAGATCTGTCTTCCTCTTCTGAATCACTTCATTTCAGTCTCCTGACCACGCTAACACTCATTTCGTCATCGCCGATCCTCTCTCTCTCAACCGAAACCATACCTATCCACATATCGCTAACGCATAAACAAGGGACCGCAAAAATTTAAACCAACATTTCCCTTCCTACCAATAAAAAAGTGACACTCCAGTACTAAAAAAAAAAAAAAAATATCAAAAACAGCAGCACCCTCTAGTGGCAAGGAACTATTTTACAAAACCCACATTTCTCTTCATTTTTAATAACAATTTTTTTTTTTTTTTTAAATCAAAACAGTATCTAAAAAAAAAATGGAAACCCATTTTCTAAGTGTAATAATACCCTCCAGGGTGGGCATTACGGGATATAACGGACCTTCCAGGGGCTGTAAGGCCCTCCGCCTGCGACGTCCAGACTCATTCGCCCCTAGGTCCGTTATATCAATTCTACCTGTTGGTATTATTACTTACATAGCTACTTGGGGAAATGGGGTATATAGATGTGTGGAGTCACCGTTACGGTACGCAGAGAAATTACACACACGCACACCGGACATGCTCCAGGCTCTACTACTTTTTTTTTGCCAAAAGAAACCCTAGGAAATACTCCAAGCCTGACTGCTTTTCTCTGCCAAAAGAAACCCCAGGAAAAGTACAAGACTGTTGGATAGGGACATACTAAGACAGAAGGAAATTACAGCTTGTTACCCCTCCCTCTGCCCATCCTGTGGGTTTTGCTTAGAGACACACTGGGAGGTAACCCCTGGGAAAACCTAATAGGCCATATATATAGAAAAATGAGAGATTATCTGGGGGACACTTCTCACTCAATTTTGGAAGCCTGGAATAAAGATTTAGAACTAGAGGTCCACTTTCCATTATGGAAAGAAGCAACTTTAAAAGCAATTAAAATCTCCTCCTCTAATGTATGGGGAGAATTTGCATGGAAATTCCGTTCTAGATATTTTCACTCTCCAGCGATTCTCGCAAAATACCTTCCAGCCTCTTATGGACACTGCTGGAAAGGGTGCAACTGCACTTTAGCTGATTTAGGCCGTATCTTTTGGTTTTGCCCTAAACTGACACCTTTTTGGTGTATCCTTCAGCAGGAACTGAGGGAATGCCTGGGAGAAGGTACTGAACTGACAGCACAGGTCATCGTTTTATCCATTTACCCTCCCCATAGACCACAATGGGATCGCTCCTTACTTCCGCTTTATATATTAGCAGCTAGGAAAGCTGTAACTCAAAAGTGGATGACCACAGTGGTACCCTCAATTGCAGATTGGCATCAAATAATTACAGAAATTTATAGGCTGGAACACCTCACAGCTAAACTACATAATAAACTTGACCATTTTGGAACAAAATGGCGTAGATGGATACTCTGTCTTTGGTAGACCCAGAATTTGTCCCCTGAATGAAAACGGAAAACTAAAGGAAATAATTTTCTGTATTATCCAGAACCCAATCCCTTCGCTTTGCATGGGGCAACAGGAGGGTATTAAAGAATGGAGAGCGCCATATAACCTTAAAAGTATACTGAAGTCAAGCCGCCTGCCTAATGAAGGTTACTGGAAGGACCAGTTCAAGGCTACTTAAAACAGATTGGTGTGTGACGCAATTTAAAGTAATCCCATTTATTTGATGATGTATAACCAATATCAACTGGCTATCTTTCATATGGTACTAACAAAACCTGCATCATGCATCACCAAGCCTAATAAAAAAAAAAAAAAAACATTGACTGTTGGATAGGGGATTTAGTGTTCTCAGATCACGTTCCCCTTTTTTGAAAATATCACAGGGGGATCTTAGAAAACAAACATTTTGGCATTTAAACATTTCATTATTACAGGACACTGAAGTGAAGCAATCTATCCAGGAGGCCTATGATCAGGCCCTATCAGATAATGGCTCCCCCACCATTTCTCCTGCTATGTTGTGGGATACCACTAAGGCCATATTAAGAGGGAAAAACATTGCCCTCTCGTTCCATAAGAAAAAGCTGAGAGAAGCCTGTCGAGAACAGTTGCAGCTTCAGGTTGCACAAATGGAATCCCAGCAGCAGGTCAGATATGACAGAACCCGAGCAAAGGCCCTACTTGGCCTCAGAAAGAATTGGGAGCTATCCTAGATTATCAAGTCGAGCAAAAATTGGTGTTCTTAAAACAAAAGTATTATGAAGGGAGCCCCAGGTTACTCCGCCTATTAAAAGGGAGGTTATGAATCCAGAGGGTGAAGGCCACAATAACAGTGTTAAAGCACCCCGAAACGTAGCAGACGCTACGACTGGTTCCAGAAATAGTAGATGCCTTTTAAAACTTTCTATGAAGAGCTTTATACCCCTAGTCCCCCACAGGAAGTGGCTTCTTTAACTCAATACCTAAATGGCTCAACTCTCCCAGTTTTGTCACAACAAGAGAGAAGCTCTGATAAAACCCATCACGGCAGATGAACTACTGGTAGAGATAGCTAGTCTGAAGTCTGGGAAATGCCCAGGCACAAATGGCCTACCTGGAAAGTTCTACAGACATCATAAAAAGATGCTTCTACCCTTGCTTCTTTACAGTTTTCGGGTCTGCTTTGACATGTGAAGGCTCAATGCCCATCTCCTGGTCCCAAGCAATCATTTCAGCTATACCCAAATCTGGAAAGAACCACTCACCCAATGTTCATCCTAGAGGCCTATATCCATTCTTAATATAGACTATAAACTGCTTACATCGCTAATCACATGATCTCTGCAACAGGTAATTAATTTAGATCAAACTGGTTCATTCCAGACCAACAGGTACAGGACAATCTGAGGCACACTATCCATATAATAGACTCCCTCCCTTATACAACTCAACCAGCCCTTCTTCTCAGTTTGGATGCGGAGAAGGCTTTTGATAAGGTCTCCTGGGCTTTTCTTCAGGCTGTCCTCTCCAGGTTTGGGTTCCCAGGGGCTTTTATCCAACTTTTGTTTAAGTTATTCAAAATCCCAATGGGATATATCATGACAAGTGGGCATGTCTCAACCACCTTTCAACTTGGTAGGGGCACCCGACAGGGTTGCCCTATATATTGAGCAACTGGAGCAGAGTATCAGGGAAAATCCAGCTATAGAAAATATTTCTTCAAAGGGATGTTAGTATAAGTTATCATTATACGCCGACGATGTCTTGTGATATTTAGCAAACCCAGAGGTCTCCCTTCAGGCTGTTTTTGAACAACTTTCCAGTTTCTCAGCCCTCTTGGGCTACACTCTCGATGCCTCAAAGACTGAGGTCTTAAACTTTAATTTTGTGGCTTCACTAGCTCTCCGGCGAGCCAATCCCATGCGATGACCTCCATTCCCTAAAGTACTAAAAGGTACAAATAGCTTCCCAAGTGTCACAACTGTATAATCTTAGCTACGTCCCCCTGCTGAAGCAATTATGGCTGGATCTGGCCCACTGGTCTTTGCTTCCACTCTCCCTCCACTCCACGGTTCAAGCCCTTAAAATGAATGCCCTGCCAAGACGACTTTTTTTTTTTTTTTTTTTATTTCCGTGCGTTCCATGTGTGGTCCCCAGAGAGATTTAGAATCATGGCAAAAACTATTTATGAATTATGTTTGCAATTATAAAAGACTCAGAATCCATACACAGATTCTATACCTTCCAAAACAGGCTGGTGACTTGACAGTTCCTTATTCACCTGGCTACTGGGCGGCAGCCCAGATGCATGTGGCCTTGATGATGGGGTAACCCAGACTACAAATCCCAGTGGAAGATGACAGACCTGGCAGAGGCCATGTCCCCTCCATTTTTAACACAGATTTTCTTTTTCCCCTCACCCCTTGCACTGGGAGAGTTCCTCCTATTCTGGTACAAGAGCACTATTAGAAGGTTGTAAACAGAGGATGAGTCGAGGGAATACAAGGCATCACCTTTGGCGTGTCAGTGGTGGTCGGCTGCTCCCACATTTTCACCAACCGATCAGACCCTTGGTTCAAATCTACTACTAGATGTCCAGTGTTCCATGGCAACTTTTACAGGGAGCAGTAATCGTGATTTGAAACTGTACGAGATAGATACAGGTGGCTCCATCTGATCGATCGTATATTACCAGATCACAGAGTATATTAGCGCTTGTATAAGGACATCCATGACACGCGTGAAAGATGCCACACCAAGTGCCCCATGTGAAGTAATCTGGAGATCAAGGCAGGGCAGAAAGCAATTTCGTTATTATATGTGAATTATATTGCTGATTCCTCCCAAACTACGTATCACATTAGGCAAAAGTGGAAATAGGAACTGCATACGCCCATAGATAATACACAGTCGTCCCTGGTCTGGAAATACACATGGCAAACCTCGTCCTCCCCGACATGGAGGGAGCTCCTATGGAAATTGCGTATCAGATATTTCAGAGTCCCAGGGGTAGTGTCCAAATGGAACCCGGCAGTTCCCACCACATGTTGGAGAGGATATGGAGAAACTGATGCCACACATGCACGTTTTCTGGACCTGCCCCATATTTGACAGCCATTGTGGGCCACCTGGCAGATATTTTTAGGCTGTTATATCCTTTTGACCCAAAGTGTATCCTCTTGGGCCTTCCCCCAGGGCCTTTACAGGTAAAGAGGCCAAATATTTATGGTCCGTATTAGTTACAGCAGCATGTAAAAACATTACCAGGAAGTGGCTTCTCCCCGACCCTCCACGAGCGTCAGACTGGAAGGACACAGTTAATACAATTTGTAAGTTTGAAAGAATTACCTTCTCGCTACAACAATGCGTCCCCCTGCTTCAAAACAGGTGGACTAGGTGGGACTTGTATGAAGGTTTGGAATAACTGGCCCACAACAATGACCCCCCGCCCCCGCCGGTGATATCTATTTGCATTATTTTACCCAGTCTCAAACTTTTCCAAGGAGAATTATTTAATTAATCTCATTATAATGGATTAAAACAGGTTGAAAGATTGGATGCTATGATCCCAAAGGCATACAGAACAGGCCTACTTTGTGTTTTCCAGATCTGCTTGATTAATTGAATAGAATATGAAATGAAATAAGACCCTCTGGTTGTTTATTATATATTTATTTACGATCTTGGATTGTCTTGAATTTTTTTTTAAAAGTATGAAACAGTTAAGTCCTGAAAATATGTCAATGACTGTTACTGTTCTGTACTGTGTTGAATTTTATAAGCTCTGAATAAAGTCGGAGTATAAAAAAACTGAATGTAAGATTGGTGTACTTGCTTCTTCACGTTTTTTGTTTCACATGGTTTTATTATCTTTAATTTCTTTAATTGGACTTTATATATATATATATAATTTGACGTGAACTCACACCACCATGCCCCCTGATGAAGGGATTGTTTTCCAGAATGCCGGAGCAAGTTTGTGGCTCATACAGTCTGGCTGAATCGGTCCCACTGCAGAGTGTTAAGCAATAAAGAGGTTTAGAAAAAATACTCCGCTTTGTGAACAGTGTCTGAGTGTGGTACTGTTCTTGAATACTGAAGCATGTGGGCAAGATAGTTAAGGGAACGGATTGCCAAGGTAGAGGCGGCAAACATTCATTTCCCTAAGAGATCCAGCCGATGGGACTGTCTGGAGGTAGAGAGCTCAGATGCTTTTGCCACTTAGTGCGGTCATAAGTGTGGTCATAAGTGGTGTCAATGATCACCGAGTTAGTGTGGGACTGCTCCCACAGGAAAGGTTCGCCTGCCAGGGCATGATACAGCCTGTCAGCTTTGCGGGACATAGGCTGGACCAAACCTGGCCTGCACCAAGCAGCCACAGTAACATCAATGAAAGTGAGAAACACTAAAGAAGTTGAGTTGGGCTGGTGAAGGTAGGTCATGAGCCAATGTCACTCTGGGTCTTACTCCACAGTTTCGAAGCACATCGCTTCCTGGATGTGCCACATAATGGCAGAGAAGGAGGGATCATCAGGAGGGGATTTAGTGACGTTCTTCAGGGTCTCTTGACCCTCTGAGGAGCCTGTGGAGAGGGTGGGAGACCCTCAAATGTCCTCATCATCGCCTTCCCCCAAGTCTGGATCTTCCCTCAGACAAGAACAAATCCAGACGACTGTCATCCCCTTTGTCGGTAGGTGACCTGGGGTTTGGGGGGGTATGCATGACTGACCTGGAAAGAGCCGAGTGGTAGGCACCAGAGGTGAATTGGGCGCAGGCCTTGAGGCATTGAGACCCGGATCTGTGAATACACCAGAGGAAAAGAAACAAGCGTTTGAATGTCCACCAGTACCAGGGACAGTCCAGCAGGTGCTAAGTAAGGGTACACAGGCATCAGGTGTGGGATAGATCGGCAATGGTCTGACGAGCAAAGGTTGGGGGAGAATAGGTTGCGGGTCAGCGGGTGTCTGCTGAGGGTAGGCTGGCAGTAAACAGGCATAGGTCCGACTGGCATCAGACAGGGCAAGACCGGCGAAGGCTCAACTGGAGCTGGTTAAGGCAAAGTCAGAGGTGGTCCCACAGGCGTAGGCTGAGGAGAGGTGGGCACCAGTGTGAGAGGAGCTCGGCGGGGCGATAAAGAAGGGGGACTCTGCTCAGGAGAGAAGCCTGCGTCCTCTGGATCTGCAATGGAGGGGCGGCGGACCTAGTGGAAGAGTCAGATGCTGGCGAAGCGGGAGGGGAGAAGGGGATGCCCCAGCAGCTGCTGAACCACTCCTTAAGGGCTGAAGAATAAAAGGCTAAGCCACTATGCTGTATACCCAACTTTGCAAGGGTCCTAAGCAGCAGGAGAATCCTGGCCCAAGGAGCCTCTATTTGAGACCATAATGGATGCAGGAGGCTCAGCCACCAGTAGCCCTGTGGAAGAAAGGGCACGCAGGGGCATCGAGGCCAACCACCCGGATAAGGACCCATGAGTGGGCCAGCGATGGTGTGGCAGGCTGGGATGTCGTAGTCTGGGCCTAGACAGCAGGCATAAGCAGAGCATCCATTCCTCACAGGAATTTGCTGACCACAGGCACACTTCGTGGAATGCTCCATAGATGACATTGGTTTAGAAGACATGAATGAGAAAACCAACGAAAGACAGAAAAATAACTATGGTGAGAAAGCAGAAAAAAATAAACTCGATACAAAAAAGCACGAAAATGGCAGTCAACTGTAGCTGCAGCAGTTTCCAGAGATCCAAATGTGCGCTGGTCGACAGCGGGAAAGAACTGAGAAGGGTGTGGAGGCTGCCCACTCTTACAGGGTTGGCTGACGTCAGTTGGTGATGTTGGTGGTGGGCAGTCCCCTCTAGTAGACTGCTGGCCAGAAAGTTTTCTTGTGATCCTAGTGCCTGGCGGCCAAGCCCTAACAGTGTGGCATGCTGCAAGAGATACCCTCGAAGTTAGATTTGAAGGTTCCACATCCAACTGTTGCAGTAATGGATACCATATCTGATGAGGCCAAAATGGAGCATCCAGAATTAGGATGGCACCCTCCATCATTAGGGTGGCACCCTCCATCTGTAGCTCAATGAGCACCCTCTGAATCAGAGAAAAGGGAGGGAATGAGTAAAGAAACCTCCCTTTTCAAGAAAGGGACCAGGCATCTCACCATAAAACACCAGACCCTGGATCTAGTGAGCAGAAATGCGACAGTTTTGTGCTGAGTGGAACGCAAAACAGTCCAACTCTGGATGATCCCGCCTGTCGAACAGGTCTTCTGTGACTACCAGCTGCGGCTGTCTGCCAAGGTATTTTGGGTGCCTGGCACACAGACGGTGGACATTTCTAGACCGTGATCTAGAGCACAGTACCAGACCCTCATCGTCCCCCAGCAGACGGGGAAGAAATGGGGCCCCCCCTTGCTTGTTGATGTAACAGACTACACTGAGATTGTCCCACTGCACCAGCAGAAGGCTTGGAGGGAGAGATGGTTCTGGAAGGCCTGCAAGGGGTACAGAACTGCCCTCATTTCTAAGACATTTATGTGAAGATGACTCTCCCACTGGGACCAGAGACCCTGAATCTGATAAGGACCTAGATGGGCTCCCCAACCCAGACCTGACATCCGTGGTGAGGATTTGGTGATGAGTGATAAGAAAGGGGGACCATTTAAGAGATTGGCCAGGTTCATCCACCAGCAGAGCACTTTGTGAACTGTCAAGGAGACAAGGGCCAGCTGATCAAGATAGTCTAAGCGCTGATCCCACTGGACCAGGACAGTCCACTGCAGAATCCCTATGTGCAACCTGACCAAAGGGACCGTAAGAATGGCCGCAGCCAAGAGGCCTACTAGCCTGAGGAATGTCCTGGGCCTGGGCAATAAGGCAGTCAACCCTGTCTTGACGGAGGAAGGCCTTGCCCAGAGAAGAGTCCAGGACCGCCCCTAGGTACTGCAATAGCGGAGAAGGGATCAACACAGACTTGGGCCAATTGACAGTGATGCCAAAGGACTGGAATAATTGCAGGGTACTTTCTAGAGTCAACAGCAGAAGCTCCCTGGACTGGGCTTTCAGTAGCCAGTTGTCCAGATATTGTAACACAGAAGCCTTCGCACCGGAGGGCTGCTGCTACAGCTGTAAGCACTTGGTAAATACTAGTGGCGCAGAAGATAAGCCAAAGGGCAATACTCTGAACTGGTAATGCTCCCCAGGAACAGGAACCGCAGGTATAGTCAGAGGGGGCAAACCATGATATGCAGATAAGTATCTTGCTTATTGAGGGAGCACAGCCAGCTGCCCTGCTTGAGCACAGGAAGAAGGCCATGCAAAGTGACCATCCAGAACTTTTTGTACTGGATAAAAATGTTCATCTCCTTGAGGTCCAGAATAGGCCTCAAGTACCCTGTTCTTTTAGGAACCAAGAAGAACCTGGAGCAGAACCCCTTGTTCCTTTGCCACCTGGGCACTGGCTCTATGGCCCGCTTGCGCAGCAAGGTGAGGACCTCCTCCCTGACCAACTCTATGTGGTCTGGAGGGTAGCAGATGGGGACTTGGGGGGGGGGGGGCATGTGGAGACTGTTCTGGAAGCTCTAGAGCACAGACCTGTTAGATTATCTGCAGAATCGAAGCATCTGTTGTGACTACTCTCCACTGGGACAGATGGAGGGAGAACCAGCCTCCAACCACCACATCCTGGCATGGAACAAGAGGAGAAGGAGTCTATCACGGAGTCGGGTTGAAGCAGAACCAGCAGCCAGGGCCACAACTCCTCCTTCTCTGGGTTGCTTGGCAGAGGAACCTGAGGAGGAGGAGGCGGCAGGCAAGGCAGAGCTGGCTCTGTGTTGACCCTGAAGCTTGGTTCCAGAATGTGTCTCGTGAGACACCTTACAAAACGAGAGCCTCTGTCTATTCCTGGGCTGGGCATGATACAGGGAGTGGAAAGAACAAATAGCCCAGCCAGAGGCCTCCATGTCATTAATAATAGCCTGCATGTCTGGTCCAAAATGTTTGTGGCCCACAAAAGGGGCATTCAACACCTTTTGTTAGACATCAGTTGTAAAGCAAGAGACCCTAAGCCAGGAGTGTCTTTTGAGGCAAATGTCAAAGGCAGCTGCCCTGGCTGTAGTATCTGCAATATCATAGGTGGCTCTGAGAGATGCTTACTGACGTCTTCTGAGGCCTTGAGCACTCTGATAAGCTCTTGTCTCTGGGAACCCTCAAGAAAGGCCTGCGCAGCAGTTTGGCCCTTCCTCCACAGGGTGTTTTGGTACTTAATCAGGTAGGCCAGATAATGGGCAATCCTGAGGCCCAGAGTGGCAGAGGCAAAAGTCCTCTTGCCCCAGAGGTCTAGCCTTCTGGACTCCCGGTCAGGGGCAGGGAACAGAGGTGCTTAGGGGCCTTAGTTCTGTCATAAGCAGCCTTGATGACCACTAAGTCAGTTTTTGGCAGAAACACACAAACCACAAAAGGATTTTAAATTTTAAATAATAGTTTGCAGTGGAGGTTGGTTCAGGAACCAATCGGAACTGAGAACAGATACAAAAAGGAACAGAGGTCATCAGTTCAGTAACCAGTATTAGTGGTTACACAAAATAAATTTATTTAGACAATTTAAGTTAAATAAAGGAGTTGCTTTCACAAAACTCCACTCTAGATTAAAAAATTCCTGATTCCCCTCCGGTTATACCAAACTGGGAGAAACGGAGAAAAACAACAGTTTTAACTCAAATAACTTCACGGTTCAGCTAAAAACAAGAGATAAGGACAGCAAACAAAATAATAAGGAACACATATTTTTTTTATAAGTCTTCACAACGAGATGTTGAAGAGAGGCTCTCCGAGCACCTAGTCTTGACAGGCGGAGTGTGAAATCTGAGAGGTTAGAATGTAGGCAGTTGGTAGGGGCAGCATGTGCCAATGGTGTTCCATCACTAGCATAACGTTCCATCTCTGGGCAGATCTGGCCTAAAGGCATACTGCATAACAGTTAGGAATACTGGGAGTATTCCTGGAGTGAGAAGCAAAACTGCTTTGAATTTCTAGACTCCTTTGTCCTAAGTAGCCAGTAATTCAAAGTTTTGCACACATCTAACATATGGAACAGTGCTTCCCCTGCATTGGCATACACAGGAAAATAAACATGAAGGTGGATAGACCGAATGTAAACTCTGAAAACACCTTAGGAAGAAATTTAGGATTTGTGCGCAAAGACACCCAGTCTTTGTGAAGAATCAAATAAGGCTCCTCATACCAGAGGGCCTGAAGCTCTGAAATTCTTCAAGCATAAGTAATTGCAACTAAAAACAACGCTTTCCAAGAAAGAAAGCGTAAATCGTAAGTTGCAATTGGCTCAAAAGAAGACAGGGTCAGTTTTTCCACGAAACAAAATTCAAGCCAGGACAGGAAAATGGATTGGGTGTTTCAGCTGCAGGATGCCCCTTAGAAAGGTACGGAAGACATGCAGCTGAGTAATCATGCGGTCACACACGGGCTCATGGAATGCAGAAACAGCTGAAAGGTGGACACTGAGGGAATACGGGAGACCTGAATCGGAGAGTGAAATCAGGTAGTTCAGGATACGGTTAACCAAGCAGGTGAAAGGGTCTAAGCTAAATTTGGCAGCCAGATGGCAAACCGCTTCCACTTCATGGCATATGTGGCATGAATGGAAGGTTTCCAGGTGGCCACTAGGATATCTGCCACCCTGTTAGAGACCATGAACCTGGTGATGGCTATATCCTCAGCAGCCAGGCATACAAATGGAGGGATCTGAGGTTGGGATGGACCAGGGTCCCCTCAGCCTGGGTCAACAGATTCCTGCAAAGAGGAAGAGGGACCAGAGGTTCCTCCATCATCTGCTAAAGCACAGGGAACCAAATCTGTCAAGGTCAGAATGGAGCCACCAGGATTATGCAAGCCCCTTCCATCTGCAACTTGATTAGCACCCTCTGGATCACAGGAAACTGATGGAATGCATAAAGAAACCTCCCACTCCAAGAGAGGGACAATGCGTCTCACCAGAAAACTTCAGGCCCTGTATCTAGCGAGCAGAAACTGGAGAGTTTTGCATTGAGTGGGGATGCAAAAAGGTCCAACTCTGGATAGCCCCATCTGTCGAACAAGTCTTATGCAACAGATGAGAGAAGCTCCCATTTGTGCATGTTGGACTGAGTCCTGCTGGGATTGTCCGCCAGAGTGTTTAACATGCCTGGCGTGTGGACTGCAGAGAGTGACAGACCATGATCCAATGCCAAGTACCACACTCTCATGGCCTCCCTGTAAAGGGGGTACAAATGAGTCACCCCTTTTTGTTCATGTAATATACCACGCTTAGACTGTCTGACTGCACCAACAATTGACCTGGAGCAAGGTGTTCCTGAAAAGCTTGCATGGCATACAGCACTGCTCTAATCTCTAGGACACTGATATGCAGGGAGGCTTCCCACTGAGACCAAGAGTCCTGGGTTTGGAAGGGACCCGGATGTGCTCCCCAGCCCTGACCTGAGGCATCTGTGGTTAGGATCTGATGCAGGGATGAGATCTGGAATGGGATGCCTTGAAGCAGATTCAGGGGATCCATCCACCACTCCAGAACCTTGCGTACTGGGGAACAGACCAGGACTGTTTGGTCTAACTCGTCCATGCGCTGGTCCCACTGTCCCCAGAAGGTCCACTGGAGGGTAAGCATATGGAGCCTTACCAGTGGAACAGTGGGTATGGCAGCTGCCATTAGGCCCAGCAATCTGAGGTATATCCTGGCAGGAATGTCATCAACTCTGGGAGACTTCCCGAGCTCAAGTTATAAGGCACTCTGCCCTGTCTTGGGGTAGAAAGGCCTTCCCCTGCGCCACGTCCAGAACCACCCCATATACTGCAACCTTTGGGACATGTTAGAACCAACTTGGGCAGATTGACAGCGATGCCCAGGGAGTTAAAAAGCTGGAGAGTTCACTCCAGAGTTAATAGAAGCTGTTCTCTGGACAGGGTCTTCAAGAGCCAATCGTCCAGATAAGGGAAGACATACAGTCCCTCTATTCTGAGAGCTGCTAAGCACTTGGTAAAGACCCTCGCGGCAGAGGACAAGCTAAAGGGCAGCACTTTGAACTGATAATGCTTGCCCTAAAAGGCAAAACAGACAAACTTCCTGTGAGGAGGAAAGACAGATGTGCAGGTAAGCATCCTGCATGTCCAGTGAACAGAGCTAGTCCCCTGTCTTGAGTAAGGGCATCAGGCCTGGCAAAGTTACCATCCAGAACTTTTTGTACTGGACATACAGCGTGAGATCCTTTAGGTCCCAAATAGGCCTCAGATCTCTGGTGTTTTGGGGACCAGGAAAAACCTGGAATAAAACCCCTCGTTTCTCTGGTGCCTGGACACTGGCTCGATGACTTGCTTGCGCAAAAAGGGACTGAGAACAGACAGGTGAGCCGGGGGGATAGCAAGAGGATGGAGGTGAGGTTTCTGGAGGCTGTTCGATGAACTCCAAGGTGTGACCCCTTTCTATGATCTGCAGAATCCATGCATCCAAAGTTATGGTTCTCCATTGATTCAGATGGAGGGAGAACAGACCTCCGACCACCACCTCCTGGTCCGGGACCAGAGAAGTGTGGTCCAGCAAGGAGTCAGGCAGAGATGCAGCCAGCCACAGGGGCTGGTCCCTCACTTCTGGGGTGCTTGGCCACCATTGCAGCACCGGAGAGGGTGGGCAAGGGAGCCTGGGCTCTGCATTTTCTCGGGGGATGGGGAGCTGTTCCAGGCCTATTGTTCATTTTACGAAATGGAGGCCATCCTCTACCCTTTGGTTGGGTGTGGTAGAGGGAGTGAAGAAACTTTAGGGCCCTGCCTGAGGCTTGCAGATCATTATGATGGCCTACATAGAAACATAGAAGTTGACGGCAGATAAGGACCGCAAGGCCCATCCAGTCTGCCCATTTCTTTTTCTACCTTATAAATGTGCCATCGGCCTTTGCTCTGTCAGTGACCTATCTATTCATAGTCATTTGTATTGCTCCCTTATGCCTATCCCATGCCTGTTTGAAGCCCTGCACTGTATTCATAGCCACCACTTCTTGTGGTAAGCCATTCCATGCATCTACCACTCTTTCTGTGAAAAGAATTTCTCACATTCCCCTTAATCGGCCTCCCTCTAATCTCATGCTGTGTCCTCTTGTCCTGCTATTTTCTTATATTTAAACATGTTAGACTCTTTCACCTTGTTTATGCCCTTAAGGTGTTTAAATGTCTCGATCATATCACCTCTCTCCCTCCTTTGCTCAAGGGTATACATATTGAGCTCCGCTAATCTGTCCTCATATGTCTTCTGATGCAGTCCCTGCACCATTTTGCTGCCCTTCTGGACTGCCTCAATTTGGTTAATGTCCTTGTGAAGGTGTGGCTCCAATACTGCAATTTCAGTACTCCAGATGGGGCTTAACCAATGTCTTGTACAGAGGGATTATTACCTCTCTACGACTCTGTGATACCCCCACTAATACACCCTAACACCCCCCTAGCCTTACCTACTGCTTTAGAGGTCTGCTTGATGATTTTAGGTCATCAGTGATGATGATGCCCAAGTCTCTTTCTTCCTTGTGACTGCTAGCAACTCCCTCCCAGCCTATAAGTGGCTTCAGGGTTTCTCTTCCCTATGTGCATGATTTTGCACTTCTTTGCATTAAATCCCAGTTGCCACTCTTCTGACCATTCTGCTAGTTTATCCAGATCTCTTTCATTCTGCCCACCCCATCTGGATCATCTACTCTGTTGCAGATCTTGGTGTCATCTGCAAACAGACAAGCCTTACCCTCTAGTCCATCTCAGGTCACTAATGAAGATGTTGAATAGGACTGGCCCCAGGACTGATCCCTGAGGTACCCACTTGTGACTTGCATCTCTTCTGACTGTATACCATTTACCACCACTCTCTGTTTTCTGCCAGTCAACCAGTTTGCCACCCAATTGACCAACTTGACCCAATCTCTTGCGCCTCACTAGTTTATTTATCAATCTTCTATGTGGAACAGTGTCAAAAGCTTTGCTGAAGTCAAGGTAGGCGACATCAACTGCTCCCCCTTGGTCCACCACTCTGGTTACCCAGTCAAAGAAATCTATGAGATTAGTTTGACAGGACCTTCCTTTTGTAAACCCATGCTGTCTTGGATCCTGTGCCCCTATGGATTCCAGGTGTTGCACTATCCTTTCCTTAAGGAGTGCCTCCATAATCTTGCCCACTACTGAGGTAAGACTGACCGGTCTGTAGTTCCCTGCCTCCTCCCTGCTACCACTCTTGTGGAGGGATCACATGAGCCCTTCTCCAGTCTTCTGGGACCTCTCCTGTGCTCAGAGACTCACTAAACAATTCTGCTAATGGCTCTGCTAGTTCCTCCTTTAGCTCCTTAAGTACCCTGGGATGTATGCCATCAGGTCCCATTGCCTTATCCACCCTGAGCTTAGCAAGCTCTTGTAGGACCCTTTCTTTGTGAAGGGAGTAGTGCTCACCTCACTCCCCTGTGTCCATGATGCTGAGCTCAGGGCCCTGCCTCACCTTCTCTTCAGTAAATACTGAGCAAAAGTATCTATTTAGGATAGATGCCTTTACAGGGTCCTCCTCCTCACATGCTCCCTTTCTCATTGCTTAGCAATACCCTCTGGACTTTCTCCTTTCACTAATGTATCTATAGAAAGTCTTGTCACCTTCTTTACTGTTCGTAGCTAGTGTTTCCTCAGTTTGGGACTTTGCCTGCCTTACTGCCTTACCTGCTTCCCTTAGGGCAGTTTGGTATGCCTCCCATCTTCATCCCGCTCGTGTTCCCTTTATATTTTCTGGAAGGCCAGCCTTTGGCTCTGACCTTTCTGCTACTGTATTTGAGAACCAAAGTGGTTTCCTTCTTCTTTTGCACTTCCTTTTCTGTCTAACACAATGGGATGTTGCTTCAAGTATTGTATCCTTAATGCTTGCCCACTTTGCCTGTACCTCCTCACCTGTGTTTCTTTTTGCCAGGGCTAGCTTAACTCTGTTGGCCATCTTATCAAAGTCAGCTCCTCTGAAGTCCCATATTTTGCCTTGGAATGGGATGTTTAGATGTAGTAGCCAAATTGAACCATACCATGTGATGGTCACTGGCCCCAGGTGACCTTCTACCTGGAGATCTGTGATCCCTCTTTGTTAGTCAGTACTAGATCTAGGATAGCCCTATCTCTTGTGGGTTGCTGTACCAGTTGTTTGAGGCCCTCCCCTGCAGGGAATCCACTATGAGTCTAGTTCTGGCAGATGTTCCTGCTGGTATTGACCAATCTGTATCTGGCATGTTGAAGTCTCCATTATCAGAACCTCCCCTTTAGCTGTCATGTTTTGTATATCTTCTAACAGTAATGTGTCTATGTCCTCCCTCTGGTCTGGGGCCTGTAGACAACCCCAGTTCTTATGGCTGTCCCATTTCCTGTTTCAGGGTGACCCACAGTTCTTCTGGCTCCTTATGTGTATTCTGAATTTCTGTAGCTTTGATATATTCATTAACATACAGGGCCACTCTCCCCTTTTGCACCTCGGTCTCTTCTGAACAATACATAGCCAGGTACTGAAGTCTCCCAAGTGTGGTTACTGGTAAACCACGTCTCACTAATTGCTACTATGTCCAGCTTAGCCTCTGACATTATTGCCTGCAGGTCTGGGATCTTATTTCCCAGGCTGTGAGCATTTGTGTACATGATTTTCCATTGGCCAGATTTTGGTGTGTTAGTTGTTGGGTGAAGTTTGGCATTACCCCTGTGCATCGTATGGGGAGACAAACCTATTTTCTTACCTGGTGAGATATCTGGCCTGGATATCAGGGCCAAATAGCTTGGTGCCACTGAAGGGGGCATTAAGCACTTTCTGCTGCACATCAGCTGCAAACCCGGATACTCTGAGCCAGGAGTGTCTTCGGAGGCATATGTCCATGGCAGCTGCCCTGGCAACTGAGTCAGCCATGTCATACAGGACTCTGAGGAGATGTTTACTAACATCTTCAGTTGCTTGGAGACACTGGAGCAGTTCCTGCTTTTAAGTGCCCTCCGGAAGGACCTGGGCAGCAACCCTGCCCTTCTTCCAACTCGCATGTTGGTATTTTACCATGTGCAACAGACAGTTTGCAATCCTCAAACCTAGAGCAGAAGAGGCATAAACCCTTTTACCCCAGAGTTCAATTCTACAAGACTGATGGGAACTAAGGTGCTTAGGCGCCTTAGACCTATCATGAGCTGCCTTGATGACCACAGAGTCTTTCTCTGGCTGGGCAGCATAATAGGGAAGACCCTGGGGGTGTGATAAAGTTTGTCCACCCTGCAGGGCATAGCTGGCACCATGTCTAGTCTGTGCCAGGCTACCGTGACTGCATTCCTCAAGGCTGGCAGCATTGGAGAAATGCTCTTTGGGGGACGAGTCTGGAATCTCCAGAAAAACCACCATTTTTTTTTTTTTTTTTTTTTTTTTAATACTTGTTTGTTGAATTATTTATCATAAAAAGAATGATTCATTATTACACTCAACAAGAACAACCAAGACAAATACATCCACGTGTAGAGTATTTTCTATAAACTTACATACATTAATAAAGCTTTAAATTTCAGGCTTCTCTAGTGCCTTCAACTGAAGAGACACCATATAAATTATAAAAAAGGATATAAAAAACCAAGAACAGAATCAAAATCAGGGAGATTACAGTTACCATGTAGTAGAATTCCATTGGTAATTAAGGGAGGTATGTTAAAGAGCAGTGGGAAAGAGTAAGTCACTTTATCTTATCTTTATACAATTCCCACCTAGTCCATTTATTAAAAAATAATTCCTTCCTGTGATTCACTGCAAAAAGAGTTAATCATTCCATATTTTGAATCTGGGCTATACTATCTATCCAATCCGTTATTACTGGTGGCATCTGCTGGAGCCACTTTTTAGTAATTGCCTTCAGGGCAGCTAGGATTAAAATTGCCCATAAATATTGACCCTCCTTTCCCTTATTTCTTTTGGATATAGTCCTAGTATTAAGTGCTCAGGGCCCACCCTTGTGGTTACTGCAATTAATTTCAAAAGATGCTGTCGCACCTGATCCCAATCTCTCTCTCAATCGTCGGACAGCTCCATAGAATATGTGCTTGGTCTGCCTCCAACTGACCACAATGTCTCCAGCAGACCGCACTCAATAGGGTGCCCATCTTTACTAAATTATAGGGTGTATGGAAGTATCTAGTTCTAACTTTCCAAGCATATTCCGTCCAGCCTGGCGATGATGTGATTTTCCAACAGCTTCTAAACACTTTCTTCCAAGAGGAGGAACTCAATACCATATCCAATTATTTATCCCACTTCTTGTGTATGAATTGTATGTTGTGGGAATTTTCTGCAATTAAATTCCAGTACATCATCATAGTGGCCCCCTTCCCATGTGTACCTCCCGAAATCATTTCATAGGCTGCAGGGTAAGGTCTATAGTCCTCCCAGTTTACTGCTTGACGTAGTTTACTGTTTATGTACTCTCTAATTTGGTAATAATGTAGGCAATCTATGGGAGACCACAAGAACTGGGCTTTAGCCACTTCAGATGGGATAATGCTTTTCCCCTGAAGCAGCTGCCAGGAAGCATACAGTCCCCTCTCCATCTGTCTCCAGAACCATAAGTGTTGGGTCGCTGGCAAAAAGTTCTCATCCAAGCACCACGACCTAAACCCCCATATATTGTTTGGTGTCAGGCACCTCTTAGTGCACATGATCCACCCCCAAAGTGGGGTGCGTACTCATGTTAGGGAAAAAGAGCTCAGGTTGATCTGTGAAGAGGGGATGAACAAAATGGCATACAAAGGTTTTATGTTCTGTTGTGTAAGTTCTATCTGTTGCCAGTGGGCCTGGTATTTTGGGTGCGCCCATAAAAGGGCCACTTTCATTTTGTGCAACAGTCTTGCAGGCTGGGACATGCCTGCCCCCCACTTAAGAAGAAATAACATTTTTTTCAAGATTCTGGGGCAGCCATGTGCCCACAGGAATGCCATCACTCTTCTCTACCAGTACGCCATCTGTTTCTGGGGGATCAGGCAAGAAACGGCCTGAAATAAATAAAGAAGCCTTGGTAATACATTAGTTTTAATTGTTTGAAGTCTGGAGTGGAAATGGTAAAGGTAATAAGTTCTACCTTTGCAAGTCAGCCTGTATTTGTCAAATCAATGGGGGGTAATAGCTTTAAACAGGTCCGCTGGGCCCTTTCCAAGCCTCACTCCAAGATATTTAATAATATCACAATTACGTTTCACTGTATACCTTTCTACCATCCCTGTCAGGACCTGATCTACCATTGCAAGCACCTCTGTCTTTGACCAATTTAACTCGTAGCCTGAGAACCCTGAAAACTCCTCTATTTGTTTGAAAACCTCTAAGGGAGGTTTCTGGGTCTGTCAAGTATAAAAGGACATCGTCCACATATAAAGCTACTTTGTGGTGTCTGTTGCCTTGGACTACCCCCTTTATTTTTGGATTCTGCCTTATACTCGGAGCTAATGGCTCAATATAAAGCGCAAAAAGGAGGGGAGACAGGGGGAAGCCCTGTCTCGTTCCTCTAGTAAGTTTAAAAGCCTGTGAAATAAAGCCATTGGTCCTTATATATGCTGTTGAGGTTGCATACATCTTAGCTATGATCTGGCGAAATAGGGTGGGGACTCCAAAGCCGGCCAGGGTACCCTGCAGGAGGACCAAGTGATCTGAATGAACACCTTTTCAGTGTCTAGACTCATTATATACACTGGTTGGGCTGTTTTCTGTAGATGTTCTATGATGTCTACAGACCTCCGTACGTTGTCCAGAGTCTGCTTTCCTGGAACAAATCCAGTTTGGTCCATGTGGATAAACCCCGGGAGTATTTATTCCAATCTTCTGGCAATAATGACTGCTAATATCTTATAATCTGTGTTTAATATCGAGATCGGACGATAGGAGGAACAATTAGTGAGGTCCCTGGCCAGCTTTGGAAGCCCTGAGATTATTGTCTGTGACCAGGAAGGGGGCATGGCACCCTTCTCAGATCATACTTGGTTGTATGCACGGTACAGTAAGGGGGTAACCTCCTCCCAGATTTACTTAAAAGAACTCACCAGGGAGCCCAACTGTACCTGGGCATTTTCCAGTTTTTAACCGTTTAATTTCTGCATATATTTCCCCTACGGTAAAAGGAGATACAAGGGACCCCTTCTGTTGTTCCAATAGTACAGGTAAATGTAGTGGGGATAAAAAAAATGTATTTCCTCATTAGTGGGAGATTTACCCTTGCTATATAGTTTTTCATAATAGGACTTAAAAACATTTGCTTTTCCTTCTATTGTGTGTTGCCATGTCTGGGTAGCAGGATCCCTGATTTTTGGGATACTGGTTTTAGCTTTCTATTGTCTTAATCTACTAGTCAGAAGCTCGAGGGCCCTAGGCCCTTCTGTATATCTCCGTCTTAGATATCTTAACCGTTGTTCTGCCTGATAATCCAAGAGTGCTACAAACTCGGCCTTCAACTTTGCTAGTTGTTTACCTCTCTCTCTCTAATTTTTGTTGATGCATTTGTTCTAATTCCCCAATCTGTTCCTGCAGGGCTTTTTTCCCGTGATTCCCTTTGCCTCTTAAGCCTGGAAGAAATTTCAATGAACCTACCCCTTGTAATTGCCTTTATGGTGTCCCAGAGGATCTCTGGGTGACCATTCTCCTGGATTGCCAGTTCTATTGTTTCCTTGATCATTTTTTGTGTGTCCTCACTCTGGAGGAGAAAAGCATTTAACCTCCAGAAAGTGGATAGCTTATTAGGACCGAAAGTAACCTTTAGGAAAATGGGAGAGTGATCTGATAAAGTCATATCACCCAACCAAGACAACTGGCATGTGCCTAATGACTCTATAGGGATCAAAAAGTAATCTAGTCTGGAATATGTTTGATGAGGGTGTGAGAAAAAGGTATATTGCCTGGGACCCTTATGCATCTGGTGCCACACATCCACTAAAATTCTCAGAGTAATTTCACCACCTTTTTAGCAACTCCATTTTCTTTCCTTGTTGTCTACGAGGATGAATCTATATTAGGGTTTAATCTTAAATTAAGATCCCCCCCTTCCCCAATAATTAAATGACCCTTTGCCCAGCCTATTTTAAGCAGAAATTCCCTAAAAAAGTGAAACTCAGTACCTGGGGGAGCATAGATGGAAACCAGCGTAACGACTGCACCATTAACTATTCCTTTAATGCCAGAAAACCTCCCTCCTTATCCATAATGGAGTCCTTTAAATCAATGTGGGTCTTAGTTGGGACCAAGACCACTGTTCCCCCTCCCATGACCCTTCTCATATGAAGAGGCCACCACTTCCTGATACCCAAATTTACGCAATTTATGTTCTTCCTTGTTCATATGCGTTTCTTGCAACATTATAAAGGCAGCATCCAATCTGCGTAAATAGGACATCACTCTACTTCTTTTAATAGGATGGGATAATCCACTGACATTGTAAGACAAAAAACGGTGATATCTGTTTTATCCATCTTGCTTATTATATTTTTTGCATAAATTAACTGGTTACACTGGTTTCCAAATATTCACATTTCTTCCCCCTCCCTAGCCCCCAACAAAAACATTGCATGGTAATACAGGTTTCTCCCTTAAAAGTAAAATAGCTCAACTGCGAACATGTAACTTCAACTGTCAACTTTGTACAATAACATAACATTCTGACTTCCAACTGTGAAGATCCCTAAAAAAAGGGAGGGATCTCTATGTATCTGGCCCCTGTTCCTTGGCGGAGAAGAAAACCAGAACAAGGAGGTGGAGAGAAAACCTTCCCTGCCACTCAGTTGTGGCTCTCCTCAAGAGCCCTAGTCGATGTCTTTATAGACTCTAAAGCTGCACAAGCAGCTGTATCTGACATCACAGAAACCCCAAGAGTATGTGTGTGAGAAGAAAACGGAGGAAAAGAAAATATCTGAACCCCCAGGAGTCTTTTCTTTTTTCTGTATTATCTTTTACCCCACCGACACTCCGGAGTCCACCTCCTAGTCTCCACTTACCTCCGGCGATCCTTCTTCAGGAGTTCTCCCTCCATATACTGCAGCCGACCCCCGAGTTCTGTCCCGGTATATCCCATTGCCGGACGGGTCCCCTCCTTTGAGGGGGAAGACACCAGGGGCACTGCTGTGGTGGAGGAGACTCTCGGAGGTACCAGTGGTGTGGAGAATGGAAGCCATCATCCGGCGTGCTCCGAAGAGGTTTTCCGTTTTTTTTCTTGAGTCCCTCCTGCGCTGCTGTTTGTAGTGCCCCTGGTCTCCATCACGAGCCGCTACATAGCAGAGCTGTCCCTAACCCACCCCAGAAGAGGAGAGCAGTCCTCTGCAGACTAAATCCTCTCCTTCTCCTGCCAGCCCTCGGCACCCGCGTCCATTCCCAAACCCGGGTCACCAGTGTGGCTCAAGGTGTGGTGTCCAGCGCCTCAACCCTCTGCGCCACCGGGCCGGCCCTGGAACGTTTCTATATCGAACTCTTTTGTACACTTCTAACTTGCTGTTTAGTCAGTCTCAGATCACAAAAATATAGGGAGGCACCGATCCAATAGTCAAACTGTCCAGAACAATTGTCCCAGGTTAAGCCTATATGCAGGCGCTGAACTGAACCTGTAAATTAAAGAAAAAACAGGTTACTGTATTTTAGACCGCGATTTGCAGTGCCTATTCCCCTTTAAATAACCAGATTAGGCTTTGTAACATATATATAAAGCTCTGTCTTTTTAAAGAAAAGCCATGACAGTCAGACTGCATTCTAATTCGGGGCTCTTCCACCCCAAGAAGGTTTCAGCTCCGCTTGCCTCAAATTTAGGAGTGTCTCCATGGGGACAGAAAGCAGCTACATACCTTCAGATTCTTAAAGAGAAAGGTATCCAGCTTCTTAATAAAGCCTCAGATTTACAAAGACAAGGGAAAAAGTTACCAGATCAGCTCAAGTCCTGTGTGTCTTTGCTCAGATTTTTCCTGTCTTCCTGAACCTTCTGCAAGATCGCTCGAAATGCCTGTAGAGGAGCCATTGATGAAGAAAACGCCCCACGTCCTCTTCTTCTTACCCAGTGCTACTGACCAATCAGCGAGGTCTTCAGAGTCTTGCTGGGAGTTTGAGTTCTGGGAGGATGAATCCTGGGCCTCCAATAGGCCCTTTCCTACCAGGGCCCTTCTGGCTTCTTCAGGGGTATCATACACCCTCACTCCCTCCAACAAGAAGATCCTCAGCTGTGCAGGATACGGAGTGTGGAAACGGATTCCCTTTGCCCTGAGAAGCTTTACGAGAACTACATATTTGAGTCTCTGCCTTTGAATTTCAGGGAGGAAGTAATCAAAGAAGAGTTGATTCAATAGGTACGTTACTACCTTCAGCTTCCATGCTTTTGCCAACACCTCTTCCTTCACCTTGTAGCTGTTGAATTTAATAATAGATTGGAGTCTCAGGCTTGATGTAGATGGCTTTGGCTGGAGAACTCTATGGGCCCATTCTATGCCCACTTGGTAACCTGGGGGAAGCTGTAGAACATCCGCAAGTAAGTCTGCTATGAAATGGGTCATCCAGCCCGTCTCAGACACCTCTGGCAACCCATATGTTCTAATATTCTCTATCCTTGAGCGACCCTCTAGGTCGGTGCACTTTTCTTGCAATCACTCTGTGTGGTTAATCAAGGCTTGCAGTATGAGGCCTGTCTGGGTTGCTCTGTCTTCTGTCCCAAACACACTGTCTTCCAGACTCTCCATTCTCCTCTCCAGACCAGACAGCTTTTGGTTCAGTTGCTGAAATTCTGCCCTATTCTCGGCTCGCATCTCCTCAATTTCTTTAAACAGCTGTTCAAATCTTGAGCGAGAGAGATGTTTCTGTTCATCCTCTGTGTTCGCCATACTCACGGGGAAGGACTCAGACTGCTGTCTCTCTTTTGTGTTCTCAATCTGGCTGCATCTTGTTTTCCAGCGGTTGCTTTTATTTTCGTTCTGCTTTGCCAGTCTCTCATACACTCATTTCCTGCCATTTCTTTTGTTTTGAGCACAATTTTTAGAAAATAAACTGCTTTTAAGGCCCCTGGGGACGGAAGCTCCTCTCAACAACCTGTTGCCAGCTCCGTGACATCACCGGAAGACCTCCCACCAGTTCTGTTTTGGTGGCATCCTGTTCCTCGGTGTGGAAGCCCATAGCTGAGGACAGCTGCTTCATCACATTGAAAAATGTGGGGTCCTCAGAAAGAGACCTGGGGGTACGCTTCACAGAGTCCTCACTGACAAGAAGCTGTAGATCAGTCAGAGAACAGGATCTCCTCTTTCTTCCACTTCATCTTCAGAAAGAATGAGGTCTGGGTAGTAGTCCTCCTCGACCTATTCAACATCTGGGTCTGGCATCGGGTGTGCCGACAGCCCATGGTAAGCTTCGCGGGCCAAGGAGAAGGCACTGATGACAAAGTGGCCATCGATGGCATTGGTGAGGAGGGCCTAAATGCCTGGACAATCACCAAAGTGAATTTTGTCAGGATGTCATTCAAGTCGACTGTGTTCAGTGACATGGGGGGGGGTTCAACAGCACTTGTGTAAACTACTCGCTTACTAAGCCCTATGAACTTGGGGAGTCTGTTGCTCTGGAGGGAGAAAGGGCAGGCCTTGATGGGAGAATCATCAACAATGAGCCTGTCATCGACGAAGGAAGGGTGGATGACCCGAAGGTCGACGGTCGGTCACCAAGAGAAACAATGGCGGAGGTGCTGTCGCTGTGGGTCTGGTGGACACAGAGACCTGGACAGCAGACTTTATCGGTGCAGCCGACAAAGATCCCCCAGGAGGAGGAAAGGCTGACAGGGAACGAGCAGATGCCAGGGGGAGCGGTCGAGATAGCAAATCTTTTTTGTGACCCCCCCCCAATGACTTGTCTCAGGCCCTGGAGGCCTGGGAGCTCTAAGAGCCAGATGGTGACTGGGAGGTAAGGACCATGGAGGACACCTGCCCGGAACTGGCTACCTGTTCATCTGATAAAGTTCTCCAGTAGTGGAAATGTGTAGGACGCACAAATGAATATACAGCAGACAGCCTGGATGTAGCAAAATGTTCACAATAATTTATTCAATTTTCACGGCAAACAATCTCTACATTTCACCAACATGTGTAGGCTTCTTCAGGAGATGCCTTGCACGGCTCAAACTATGGAAGCCTATTAATGTGTCCAACAATTCTTTTTGCAGTTCATCAAACCCTGTTTTTAAACATCTTCATTTCCACATTATTTTCTATGTATATACTAGGCATATAGCCTTAGTAATCCTTCTGTGGATTTCCGGTTGAAATCTATCCAAGGCACAGAGTTGCTGCCCTCATTCTTTCCTGTTTGTGACCATCTCCCCACCCCCAAAAGGACTTGTCTCAGACTTTGGAGGCCTGGAGCCCTAAGAGCCAGTTGGTGACTGGGAGGCGCCCTGCCCGGAACTGGCTACCTGCTGATCCATCAGGAAATTTCTGAGAGCCTTTTTGCATCGCCTGAGTGTTTGGTTAAACATCTGGCAGAACTCACAATCAAACTTTGTGGTCAGGCCCAAGACAGCAGACCGAGTGTGTTAGTCTATGGAGGCAATCTTTCCACAGTAGTGGCAATGAAAGAGAGAAGATGAAGGATTAACTCTCGACATAAACAAGTTGAAGGATCTCTTTAAAGAGAGATTCTAAAAAGGTAATGTTACAAAAGCCGTAAGCAAAAAAAGGCACAAATACTGCGATGAAGCTTCTGCGGAGACCCATGCAAGCGAGCTGACAGTGGGAAAGAACTGAGGAGGAAGCGAGGCCGCTCACGCCTTTTTAAAGTTGACTGATGTTGACGGCGTGGGCAGCCCCAGCTGTACTACTGAAAATCTTCCACGTGGATTTACTGACGAAGGTTCCTACAGTGTTATCTGATGACTGAGTTACTCCCGAAGATCTAGAGTTTTTAAGGTCGTTTTCTCATCTCTGGTTGTGTTTCTTATCTAATTACGTCATTAATCTGTCACATTCATGTGTAAAATGTTTTAGCCCTGGGTTTAAAACAGAGCTGTTAGGAAGTCTGCATTATTCTTTCTAAAGAATGAATGTATGTAGTTTGAAAGCTTAAAGTCTTTTTCTGTAAAATTCTGTTGGTCCAATAAAAGGTATTAAATCACCTATTTTGTGCATCTTATGGGCACCAAACAACTATACTGGTAAGTAATATGAAACGGCATTGAGAAAACTGCAAACAAAAGCATGCTTATCTCTACAATAAATGTATACTGTTAGCATGCCTATCACACAATTGTTTTTGTTGTTTACTTTGTGTCAATTACCAAGCAAGCAAAAAAAGCGGTGGTCTCCACAGGGTTACTTTTGACTTGACTAAAAAACTATGTCACAGTAGTGATCTTTCAGCAGTTGGTTAGGTTTGGAAGGCATTTTTGCAAAATATCCTTTTTTCATACTTACTTGAACTTCATGGTATTCACATCCCATTGCCAAAAGCAAAGAGTCCCATCTGCCCCAGTAGAGACCATGTACCTCAGAGGGCCTTTCACCATTGGACAGAACTAAAATTAAAAAAAAGGGTGGGGGAGAAACGAGGATAAGGATATAGAATGTCTGCTCATCAATTTGACACCAAATTTTTAAAATGAAACAATATATTTAAATAATCCAAGTACCATATACGCTTTTAACTCAAAAACCTTGGCCAAACCACTGAAGCTCAACATTTTGCCAAAATAATTACCCTCCTTGCTGCTGCTAGCTTTTTGGAAGACAGAAGTCTTGCCTTTAGATCAGAAAGCAGCTGACTAAAAAAGCTACAGTTTTCTTACCAATTTAAAACTTCTATCTCAGCAGGAGTCAATGCCTGTTGGGATTATGCAAACAGATACTTTATTACAAGTATAAGGGGTCTCATTTACGGTTAAAAAAAAAAATAAAGTCGGTGTGTGTTTCTGGGTTGGGGAAGGGAACTGTATCAAGTTAGTTTGCTAAATCAGTAGGAGGGGAGATAAGTTAATTGGGGGTGTGGCTTAGGCAGTAGAAAAGCAGGTGATTCCAATTACAACTTCCTGCTGCTAGCTTTTGGAAGACAGAAATCTTGCTTTTAGAGCAGAAAGCAGCTGACTAAAAAAAGCTACAGTTTTTCTTACTAATTGCCCTCCATACAACCCCTCCGCACTCCCACTATAAGCCAGTTCTACTTCTATAGCCACTGGATCTGACTGACAACAGGAACTTCCTATCTGGCAGTAAGAAGAGAAGGATCATAGAGAAACAGTTTTGTCAACCCTGAAGGAAAAAAGTAGCTCTTTCTCCCCCCTAGCTGCTGGAGGGTTGACTAGGCAAGGAATAAGGAGACTACTGAAGAATATAGGAAGTTGCACTCCCAGAACAGGAAGGGTGAGTTGTGAGGAGAGAGTACGCAAAACAGAGCAACAGGAGAGGGGACACAAAATAAGACATGAGAGGAGTGGTGCAGTGCAATGGCTGTGGGGTGGCAGTGTTCCGGAAGACATTCTGGAGGCTGCAATTCTGCCCTATTTGCAGGCACCCCTCTGGGCTGAGGGAGGAGGTTGCCCATCTCCAGGCTGACCTGGCTAGGATTCGTGAAACCTCCTCCCCCACCCAGGGACCACCAGGGCCACCGCCGCTACCTCAGAGGTTGCCAAGAAAGAGGAGCGGCTGGACCAAGGTGGGCTCAGGGAGGGAGAGGGTGGTGGAACAGAGATGTATCCCTCCAGCTGTACCTCTCCACAATTCATATACTGTTCTGGCGGATAGTGGTTCCTCTATGGAGGCACCTGCAGTGGAGCCCAAGGAGGATGCTGGAAACCTCCACAAAGGAGACCCACAGGAGGGTGGCACGAGATCCCACAGGTGAAGAAAACAACTCCCAGTGGGGGACTCAATCATTAGGGGGGGTAGAAGTGGGGGAGGAAGGGGAGAGGGAGGCAAGGTGCCCGCCTGGCGCCACAGCTTGGAGGGACAGGAAGCAAATCCTCAGGATCGTGGGAGCAGCTGCACGAGGGAGGCAGCTGGATGTCATTGTCCACCTAGGGACAAATGACCTAGCAGAGAATGGGATCAGAGCAGTGCAAAGAGTTTGTAGAGTTGCGGAGGAGCCTTAGACAAGTAGTGCATATGGTAACCTTCTCGGAGGTGCTGTCCGTCTATGGCAAAGGTGATGCTAGGGTACTCCACACCGTGGAATTCAATGAATGGTTGAAAAACTGGTGTGGAGCTCAGGGTTTTGGCTTCAATGGGGACTGGGGAGCCACCTGGACAGATGCAGGCCTATACTGGCGTGATGGTCTGCATCTGTCCAGGGGGGAACCAGGATCCTAGGCGATAGGTTTAAATGCTTCATTGGCAAGAAAAAATTACTCACCTTAGTAATGTTGTTTCTTCTAATGGAGTCTTTCTGTATTCTGACTATTTGCAGTGATCTCCAACCTTTGAACTGCCTCAGAGAGGAAAGAGTTAACTTTCAACGCAAGGCATGGAACGCTGCGCTCGAGCTCGGTTGAGCCTCTGTCTGCTGTCGTTTGAATCCCAACCGCCAGATCTTTACGAGCTATACTCACTGGGCGTCCTGTGTGGAAACTGTAAACTCACACTAGCCAACTGGCAACTAAATTTAATAAAAAGGGTTTTTTGGTTTCAAAGCAAAGACTCAAGTCAGGAAACCCAAAAAACAAAACATAACACACACCCAAAAATTAAAGAGGGTGAGAAAAGGAGGCACCTCTAGGGTGTCAACACTGCTCCTGCTCACCCACATCCCAAAAACCAGGTTCTGAGAGGGGAGGCAGGGGGGGAGGTCAGAATACAGCAAGACTCCATTAGAAGAAACAACATTACTAAGGTGAGTAATTTTTTCTTCAAACAACATGAAGTCTTGCTGTATTCTGACTATTTGCAGACTACCAAGCAGTACCTCCATGGAGGAGGGACAGAATCTACTTTGGGAACAGGCTCTGAAGTCCTGCTGTGCCAAACCGAGCATCACTCCTAGCCTGGATATCCAGAGAGTAATGCTTGGTAAAAGTATGGACTATTTTCCAGGTGGCTGCTTGACATATCTCTAAGATAGGAATATCCCTGGCAGGAGCCAGGGAAGCAGCTGTACCTCTAGTACAGTGAGCCCTCAGGACTGAGGGAGGAGTCCTACCCAATTTTTCATAGCAGAATTGTATACAAGAGACAATCCACCTGGCAGTAGATCTTTTAGTGGCAGGTTTTCCCTTACCGACCTCACCATAAGTGAGGAACAACTGGAGGGAGTCAAACCTGTGACCCTTGGTGCGCTCTAAGTAGTAGCTAAGGGCCCTTTTTACATCCAGGCTGTGCAGCCTCCTCTCTCCAGAGGAGGAATGGTCAGTGAAGAAAACAGGAAGAGACAGACTGGTTAAGGTGGAAATCTGAGACCACCTTAGGCAAAAACTTCCTGTTAGTTCTTAGGACCACCTTATCTCTATGAAAAGAGAAAATCAGGCTCCACTGACAGGGCCTGTAACTCACTGATGCGTCTGGCAGAAGTAATGGCTACCAAGAACACAGTTTTCCAAGTCAAGTACTTAAGCTCTGCTGAGGACAAAGGCTCAAAAGGGGGTTGCATAAGCTGAGCAATGCAAACATTTAGGTCCCAAGCAGGAGCAGGGTCCCTGAAGGGAGGATTGGTGTGCAACAATCCCTCGAAGAATTTACGAAATACAGGATAAGCTGAAAGAGAAGAGGGCTTACCTACTGACAAAAAAGCAGAAACAGCTGCTAAATGTAATTCAAGTATAGCTGGTCTGAGCCCCAAGCTATTGAGATGAACCATATAGTCCAGAACTGTAGGCAACCCAGCAGACTCTGGAGAAATATGCTTACCAGAGCACCAAATAGTGAACCTTTTCCATTTGGAATTGTAAGTCTTTCTGGTGGAAGGCTTTCAAGAAGCCTTTAGAATATCCAGAACATCTTGAGAGAGATGCAGATCAGCAAACTCTAACTCTTCAAGAGCCAGGCCTTGAGATAGAGAGATTTGAGATTCGGATACCAAACTCTCCCCTGAGAGGATGTCAACAGGTTGTAATTCCTGGGAAGAGACAGGGGAAGGTGGACTGCTAAGGACAGCAACAGTGGCTACCAGGGCTGTCTGGCCCAGTCTGGAGCAATCAGAATCACTTTGCAGGGTTGAGACCTGATTTTGACTAGTACCTTGAACAGGAGAGGGAAGGGGGGAAGCATACAAAAACCTCCCTTCCCAGTTGAGAACTAGAGCATCCAGGGGGACTGAGCCCAATACTGGGGTCTGCAGCAAAAAAGGGGGAGTTGGTGATTGTCTGGGGCTGCAAAAAGATCTATCTGTGGAGTGCCCCATCTGGAGAAAATCACCTTCAAAACTAGGGGATCTAGGGACCATTCGTGATGGCCCTGAGACATCATGCTGACAGCATCTGCTAGGACATTGTCCTTCCCTGGGAGGTGCACTATCATCAGAAAGGTTTGCAGGGAATAGGCCAGAGACCACAGCTTCATAGCTTCTGTGCACAAGGCCGTAGACCGAGTGCCCCCTTGCTTGTTGATGTACCACATTGTGGTGGTATTGTCTGTTCTGATCTGGACTACTTTGTTCTGAACAGACTTGGAAAAAACTTGCAGTGCCAGAAACACAGCTCCGAGTTCCAAGAGACTAATGTGAAGCAGAGATTCTTGAGGTGACCACAGCCCTTGGGTGGTCAGATCCCCCAAGTGGGCTCCCCAGCCCAAGAGGGAGGCATCTGTGGTAAGGATTAGAGAATGAGATTGAGTGGCAGAAGGAACTCCTTGCCTTAGATTGTCCTGATCCTGCCACCACTGCAAAGCCTGGATCAGGGTTCGAGTCACAGGGACTAGTTTGGTCAAAGAATCCTTTCTCTGGGACCAGAAGGCTCTTAAGTGGAACTGAATGCCCCTCATCTGAAACCTTGCTCCTTGGACCACTGCCGTAGAGGCTGCCATGTGGCCCAGGAGCTGCAGAAAGTGCCTTGCTGGTCGAGACACCTGAAGGGTGAATGAAGAGGCCAGTTTCATAAGGGTCCTTGCCCTGTCCAGGGAAGGAAGGTTTTACTCTTATTGTATCCAGTTCTGCCCCTATAAATGTGAGGAGCTGTACTGGCTCCAGAACTGACTTTGAAAGATTTAGGAGGAATCCTAAGGAAGTGAGCAATTGCTGAGTTATCTGGAGATGTGACTTGACTTGGTCTGGAGACTGACCCGTCGTCCAGGTATGGAAAGATGGAGATCTTTCTTCTCCTTAGGAAAGCAACCACTACTGCCAGGCATTTTGTGAACACCCTTGGGGCTGATGTTAGGCCAAAGGGCATTGCTCTGAATTGATAGTGGCCTGAGGGCAACTCGAACCTGAGGTACTTTCTGTGGGAGCACCTGATGGGAATGTGAAAATAGGCATCCTTGAGGTCCAGGGAGACTAGCCAGTCCCCTGGCATTAGAGGGAGCAGAATTATTCCCAGAGTCACCATTTTGAATTTTGGCTTTAAAAGGTGCTTGTTTAAATATCTTAGATCCAGGATGGGCCACCATTCTCCTGTCTTTTTGGGGGTTAGGAAGTACCTGGAGTACAATCCTTTTCCCCTGTGTAAGGGTGGAACCCTTTCTATGGCTCTGAGAGCCAAGAGGTAAGAGACCTCTGCCTCTAGGGCAAGGGCCTCTAAAGGATTTGCAGGTGGAAAGGATCTGGTTCTCATCTTGGGGAATTTTTTGAAGCCGAGAACCAGTCCCTGGCTTACTACTTCCAGGACCCACTTGTCTGATGTTAAAGACTTCCAGTCCTGGACAAAGTAAGCCAGCCTGCCCCCTACAGGTAATGGAGAATCGGCCCGGGCAGACCCATCAGGGTGCCTGCTTGGCAGGGGCTTTAGGCCGAGGAGTGGGAGCAGGCCTGCACATTCCCCGTCTGCCTCTCCCTCTAAAGAACCCCCCTCTGAGCAAAGGCAGAAGAGGAGGCCTGGGCTTGGTAAAAGGCCTATGAAAAGGCCTGCCCTGCCCCTGGAATGCTCGCTCTGGGGAGTGGCTTGCCTTCTTTGGCCTGAGCACCCTGTAGGTGGTCCTGTACTCATCCATTTTCTTCATGTAGTTCTCTGTCTGCTCCCCAAACAGAGAATTACCAATGACAGGAAAATCCATGGCCTTAGTCTGGGTATCCTGTGACAAGCTAGTACATCTGAGCCATCCTTCGAAGGGCCACAGATGTAGCCATGACTCTAGAGGAAACATCACTGGAGTCGACAGCAGCATGAAACTGCACCTTGGATGCCTCAATCCCATCTGCAGCCACCCGCTCCAGCTCCTTGGCAAGCTGGTCAGGGACCTGTTTAGCTAGAGCCATCACAGTGTCCCACCTGGACTTCTGGTATCTTGCTGTGTAGGCCATATAATTAGCCTGCCTGAGTCCCAAAGATGCTGCCATGTACTGTTTCTTTACCATGGCATCAATCCTCCTGGAGTCCTTATCTGGGGGGTGTGAAGCCAAGGGTATATTTGCCTTATCACAGGCAGCAGCCTGCACTACCCCAACATGGCTGCATTGCTGGGAAAGGAACCCCGATCTGAGCCTCGAAAGAGTATACCTCTTGTCCATTCTTCTGTCCACAGGAGGTATGGAATTAGGAGTTTTTAGAATTTTAAATGTCTGTTTCCAAAAAGACTTATGGAGGGGAATAGACAATCTCCTGGACTCTGGGATGTCCATCATCTCAACGTAATCAAGCTCCTCTTGATCCTCTACTACTTCTTCCATAGGAAGCTGGAGGGTTTCAGCCACTTTTTTGTAAAACATAAAGTGGGAAGGGGACTCAGAAAGCCTAGGAGGAGAAACACCTGAAGGTCTGTCTGGGGAGATGTCCGGGTCAATGGGTACATCCAGACTTTCATAATCACCATCACTATCTTCATACTCTCCCTCCTCCTCCTCCTCTGGTTCATAAAATTCTTCTAAATTATAATCCGGAACTGGGGAACCGATCAACCGAGCCCCTAACCGATGGTGCCGTTCAGTCAGAACCTAGTTAGCAACTGAACAATCCTTATTGCTTTGGCTATTTCATCAGCGGTCGAGAAAGAACTTGTGGATCCGAACCGCTGACTTATCCTTTCTTTTCTCTTAATCGGAACCGCACCTCAGATCGGTTCTCCTTGCCCGAAGAAGTCTCGCCTGGTCAGAGGGCACTCCTTCCGGTTCGGTTGGAACCGAACCAGGCTGGCCATCTGGGTCAGCGGACTTCTCAGCCTCCCTTTCCCTCAGTCTACCAATTCTCTTATCCAGGGTAGCTTTGGGAAAACTTTTGCAAATCTGGCAGTCTGAATCGAGGTGGTCAAACCCCAGCCAATAAACACAGGTGGTGTGGGGATCAGCCTTAGCAAAGGCTTCCCCACACACACTACAGTGTTGAAACCCAGTGGGCCCAGTTTTTTTCTTGGGTTTCTCAGACATGGCCAGTCCTAACCAAACTTACCCTTTTTTCGGCAATCCGCCAGGCAAGACACCCTTATCGGTTCCTGACCGTGTTACGGGTCTTGGAAAAAAACGTAATGAAATCCAGTTTTTTAGAACCAATAGGACCGTTACCACACTCTAATAAATCAGAAAAACTTTATTAAACCTGATCGGTTCAAACCGAACCGATCCAATGTTTACAAGTTCCACACAGAAAACTAATATAGAAACCTATCTAGTACTCACGGTACCACAGACAGAGACTTAACCGACAGGTTAGATTGTAGAAATTCGGTTGAACCGAGAGGAAAAAAACGACACTTTAACCGACTTTTTTGAACTGAGCGAAGGAGAAATCTCCGAAGCGACTGTTCAGTGAGGCGGAGTAAAGAATCTGGCAGTTGGAGTTCAAACAGCAGCAGACAGAGGCGCAACCGAGCTCAAGCTCAGCGTTCCATGCCTTGCATGGAAAGTTAACTCTTTCCTCTCCGGGGCAGTTCAAAGGTTGGAGATCACTGCAAATAGTCAGAATACAGCAAGACTTCATGTTGTTTGAAGCATTTAAACTAGCCAAGGGGGGGAGGCACTGAAAAGAAGCAAGGAAATCCCAGCCTCCCCCTACAAAACACAGTAATTAGCGAAGTAAACATCAAGGTAGAGAAGTCATTAGGGAGCAGAACAGAGGTAAATGCAAAAAAAGGCAGTAAGGACAGGGATGGGGCTAAAAGGCGTACGGTCATCAAAAAATGGAGGGTGATGAGTACCAATGCCCGTAGTCTGTAACAAGATCCCTGAACCAGTGGCCTTAATGGAAGAGGGATGCCTGGATATTGTGGCAGTCACAGAAACATGGTACATAGAAAACCATGACTGGGATGTCAACATACCAGGATACACAATCTACAGGAGGGACAGGGAGGGTAAAAGAGGAGGAGGAGTAGCTCTCTATGTAAGGGAAGGGATCAAAGCAACAGAACTATTTATTTGTATTTATTTATTGAAAAGTTTCACCAGGAGAATTACACTGAGCAACAAGATGCTTGTCTCACGGTACGTCCTGGAGGAAGGGGAGAGGGAGCATTTACATAGTACATCAGTATACATCACACAGGAAAAAAATAGCTACACTGAATATAGTCAATGAAAACAAGATCACAAGCTGTATAATATTTACAAATCTGCAAGGGGGTGGAGCAGGAGGGGTAACACATTAGGATGCAGAAGGGTTTAGGAAAGTGGAGACAGTTAGTTGGTTCTACTGGAGGGTGGGGGAGAAACAGACCCTCAGCAAAGACCAGTCTTACTAAAGAGTAAACAGAGAGCAGATGAGGCACTCTGGGTCATCCTAGAGACTGGAAATGGCACCACAATCCGCATGGGGGTTGTATACAGACCCCCATCTCAGGGCGAGGAATGGACACGGAAATGATAGAAGGCATCCTCAGAATGGCGGGGGCAACAGCCAAAGGAACAGATGCTTTTCAGAAAGCTCCTCGGCCCGACCGTAATTCAGACCTAAAAACCCTAAAACTTATCAGTCACTGTATTCTTCATCAGTCTGTACCACTTCCTTAGAGGGGCAGATAGAGATAAATTGTGTTCTCTTCAAATAATGTGCACCCGAAGAAAAAGCCTCCTCAAAACGGCCGTGGTGCGGAGTCGAGTAAGTCCAGCGATCAGTTAGCAGCAGGGGCCTCAAGCCATGAGGTAAGCCCAATGGAACCAACTAACGGGGCGCTACTACAAGCCATCCAACATTTAGATAAAGTGGATACTCCAACGGATCATCTGGCAGCCATGGATACTAAAATAGCAAAGGCTTCTGCAACTGCCGATGGAGCTGCGGAATCTGCTAACACCACCACTATGGTTGTATCGGGTGTCATTACAGAAAACAAACTTCTAAGGCTCCAGATGGAACAGCTAGAAAATGCTGTTCGCTCAGCTATTTTATGGATCTTAGGTGTCCCGGAACAACTGGAAGGGAGAGACTTGATGGGATACGTAGAAACTCTAATATTCCAACTGTGGGACACTGAAATACCTGGTGAGATTGTGAAGGTGTACCGAATCACCCCCAGACGTCGAGAGCTATCGTCGGATCTACCTCGTGCAATTTTAGTGGGGACTACGGGGCAATATACCCGAGACAGGGTACTGGTAAAAGCTAAAATGAAGGGCACAGTGTCGCTAACCTCTGGGGAAAAACTGCATTGCTTCCCGGACTTGAGCTACTCTACTCAACAATGCCATATGGCGTTTGACGCTGTAAGATCTGGCCTGCGAGCACTGGGGGTCTCCTACGTAATGCAGATCCCTGCATGATTACGAATCCAGTATGTGGGGAAAACCTACCTTTACACCGACCCAGCTGAAGTGGGGAAACGATTATCTGCAATACAGAAGGATTTTGCCCAACAGGACACAAATAAATAATCTGATGAGGGGGAATGATTTGATCTCCAAGCGGTGGATCGTTAGTCAACTGCGACACAGACTCCTGTACAGTTTTGGTTAAATGTTTGGAGGGTTTCATATTAGATAGTAATATTCATATGGGTGTTAAAACTGCATGTATCTTGATTCTACACCTATAGCTAATTTAAAACTGAGGAGGAGAATCTATTTATTTTATGTTTTACAAAAATTCCTAAGATCAACGTTGGAATCAGTCTGAAGGAGAGAAGTGGGGGCTGTCTCTCCGAGACGTCTGCTACAGTAATGGAACCAACCAAAATATAGTGATACATGGACAAAACTACCACCTTGGGCAGAACTGTTTTCGTGCTAAATAAGCACATGGACATATATTGGACTTAATTGCATAGAATGTCCATGTTCTTGCTGTAAGGCTATTAGAACTCGTTTTTTTGTTTATGCTTGTTTAATAATATAGATGCCAGCCCTCAGATGAAGTAACAATGAATGCTGAGTTAACTATTCTAGTTATATGATGTATAATTCCAAGCATACTGTACTCAAAACCAAGGCAAGACTTTTTTGTATGTCTGTACTATGAAAAGCAATAAACAAAGTAAAAAAAAAACGAATGGCAGAAAAAGGGGAGACATTGTTGATGGGGGACCTGAATATGCCAGATGTTAACTGGAGCACCACTGCTGCAGGCACATCCAAGAGCAAGGTCATTCTTGATGCCCTACAACGGGTGTGCCTCAAACAGTCAGTATTAGAACCGGTACTCTCAAACGGGGACGGATAAAGAATCTCGGATTTAGAAGTGGGTAGCCATCTGGGAACAAGCTACCACCAAACAGTGTGGTTCACGATAAACACAGCCATAGAGTCAAGCCATACAAAAGCAAGAGTATTGGATTTTAGGACGGCTGACTTTGGGAAAATGAGAGTGTGCCTCAGAAAAGCACTAGCAAACAGGCAAGAAGGAGGGGTGAAGGAACAACGAGGAGTAATCAAAACAGCCACCACAGAGGCAAAAAGCCTTTGTGTGAAGCAGATCAACAAAACACAACGAAGTAAAAAACTGCTATGGTTCTCAAAAGAGGTGGCAGGGAAGGTTAAGGAGAAAAGGATAGCATTCAGAAAATATAAAGAAACAAAGAAGGAGCAGGACAGAGAACTTTATCAGTTAAAGCAGAAAGAGGCAGGGAAGGCAGTCAGAATAGCAAAGGCCCACACCGAGGAAAAAACAGCCAACTTTTAAGGGGGATAAGACCTTTTATAGGTATATTAGGGAGCGAAGAAAGACCAAAGGAGGGAGGGATACTGAGGCTTAATAAAGGGGAGGGAATGTGGGCAGAGGGTGACAGTGAAAAAGCAGGGATACTTAACGAATATTTCTGCTCAGTATTCACAAAGGAAGAGGAGGGGGAGGTACCTAAACCAAACAAGAGAAACACTCTGGATGGAGTGGGGGAGAGGGGTCAATACCAGTCCATTCACAGAAGAAAGGGTTCTGAAAGAACTAGTAAAACTGAAGGTGGACAAAGCAATGGGGCCTGATGGGATTCACCCAAGAATTCTAAGGCCCCGTCCAAACTACACTGCTCAGACCCCATAACAGACAGAAACTGTTACAGCCGGGGAGAGGTACAGTGTGTCCACACTGCAGCGGTGACCGGTACGAGACCGGTACCGCCAGTCCACACCTCAGGAACCGGGTGACCATTACCACGGCGCTATCCACAATGCAGCTTGGCGCTCATGGCCTGAGGGGACCGTCACGCCCCATCCACACTACTGCACCGTGTTCGAGGCGATCGGTTATAATCGCTGTTGAAACCACCTCATGTGGTTTCAACAACGACTACGAAAACGCCTTCTGTAACGTTACAGGTGTAAACGCAAACCGTTGCGGTACTGGTTTGGGCACTCTGCAACGTTACAGAGGCATAGTGTGGACAGGGCCCAAAAGAACGAACGGTAGAACTAGTTACACCACTGACTACCCTTTAACAAATCATGGGAGGATGGGGTGGTACCAGAGGACTGGAGGAGGGTGGATGTAATTCCTCTTCACAAAAGTGGGAGCAGGGCAGAGGCAGGAAACTACAGACCAGTTTATTTGACCTCAGTGGTAGGGAAAATAATGAAATCACTTCTGAAGGAAAGAATTGTTGAGTACCTAGAGGCCAGTGGGGCACAGGACCCGAGGCAGCATGGATTCACAGCGGGAAGGTCATGTCAGACTAATCTAATAGATTTCTTTGACTGGGTGACCAAAGTAGTAGACCAGGAACGGGCTGTGGACATGGCCTACCTAGATTTTAACAAAGCATTTGATACAGTCCCACACAAAAGATTAATATACAAGTTAGCGAGCTAGCCAGCCTGGGAGTGGGTCCCAAGGTGGTAGCCTGGATACAAAATTGGCTGGGCAACAGGACGCAAAGGGTACTAGTAAACGGAGTCCACAATGAAGAAAGGAGGGTTACTAACGGGGTACCACAGGGTTCAGCACTGGGACCGGTCCTTTTTCATGTCTTTATAAGTGACACTGCAAAGGAAATGGAAGGAAAAGCATGTCTCTTTGCAGACGACACAAAGATCTGCAACAGGGTTGATACACAAGATGGAGTGGAAAGGATGAGAAGAGACTTGGCAAGGTTGGAGGAATGGTCAGATGTATGGCAGCTTAGATTCAACGCAAAGAAGTGCAAAGTAATGCGCCTGGAAAACAAAAACCCAGGGGAAGAGTACACAATGGGGGTGAGATACTGACAACAACAAAAATGAAAAGGGACCTGGGGGTAATTATATCAGATGACCTAAAGGTGGGCAAGCAATGTGAGAAGGCAGTAAGAAGGGCTGGGGGATACTGGGATGCATCGGGAGAGGCAACAACAGTAGAAAACAGGAAGTTGTTATCCCTCTGTACAGACATTTGGTGAGACCCCATCTGGAGTACTGTGTGCAGTTCTGGAGACCCCATCTCCGCAAAGACAGACAGAGTGGAGGCTGTTCAGAGGAGGGCAACCAAAATGGTGCAGGGTCTGCACCAGAAGACATATGAAGACTAAAGGAGCTTAATATGTATTCCCTTGAGGAAAGAAGGGAGAGGGGATATGATAGAAACTTTTAAATACCTCAAGGGAATCAACAAAGTCCAAGAGGGTAGTATCTTTCAGAAAAAGATGTGTAAGAACAAGGGGGCACAACTTGAAGATAGAGGGGGGACGGCTCAGAGGTAATGTGCGGAAGTATTTTTTTCATGGACAGGGTTGTGGATGCATGGAACAGCCTTCCTGAGGAGGTCGTGGCATCAAGAACAGTGGGGGAATTCAAGAATGCATGGGACAGACATAAGGCAGTTCTAGTAGGGGGCAGGAGGAAGTAGGCTGTTAAACTAGGATCTGCAGCTTATGCATCAGGTAGGAAAATGGGGAGACTAGGTGGGCCAAGCGGTCCTTATCTGCCGTCAAATTTAATGTTTCTCTGTTTCTCCTTAAAAAAAAAAAAAAAAAAAGACACGATTCAAGAAGCCAGTGGCCTTTACTGAACACCATTCCCAGTGCAAGTGGTTATTATACTGCCCATATCTGCATCAAGATAATCTTAAAACAATACACCAACTCAGCATACAATAAAATGATTCATCTATCTAGGGCAGTGAGAAATTCTAGCACACTGGCTAAACTAATTATTAATTCATACTGACCTTCACTAGGACAAAAAAAAAATAAATCAGAAGCCAAATTAACAAAAAGTGCTGCTTTACTAAATCTGCTTTGATTTTGACAACAAAATAAAAAATGACTGCTGCAAAACATGCAGTGCAACCCCACAAAAGAGTTAGAAGAAATCTTATTGTCCAAGTATGTAGAGTGAATACTCTGTAGCCTATCCTGAAACTACAGACATGCCAGTACACTGTGGACCACGTTCATATCCTATTCCCCCTGGGCTGTTTAATCTGCAGGACAACCACCATCCCGTCCTCCTTCACCATCTGGTAGGCAGCCTGGCTATGTTCCCCATTCCTCTGGCTGCCTCCAAAAACCTCTACCTCCCCTACTAGCAACATACTGCAATCCACCAGTAAACACCGGGCCTGTGCCACTCCTTCAAACCAGCTCAGAGGAAGTTCCAAGCAAGTATCACACAGAAACAAGGGCAGGATGTTCCTTAGCAACTGTTCAACACCTTCCAAGACATGAGAAGGGGGTCATAAGAGCATCATTGATGACTGGCAGGTAGGGGAGATGCATAATATATGTTTATTAGTGGTTTTATGACTAGGAAAGACACAAACTGCGACAACTTGTTTTCAATGCCTTCTGAGGGGGGTGGATTACATGGACCTGCTGAACTGACAAAGGGAATTTTGGCCAGGATACGGAGGGAAATCCTATGCACTTACAATAATGGCAGTAGGATCTTTAATATTCTCTTTTTTTTCCCCCTCAAGTACTTCCTACTTTCAGTTTTTCTCCCCAGTCCCACTCCCGTGTGTCCCCAACATGAGGCATGTGTACACATGCCCTATGGAACGCACCACCCTACCGGTTGCTCCGGTACCATCTGCGCCCATCACCAGACCTCCATCCAGTGACAGCAGGACGACGAGCGGGTGACCCCTTCCCTTCCCGGGAGAGGAGAGCCACTGCTCAATCCTGCTCCAACCCTCCACCCCCGTGCTGGCAACCCAAGGTCGTTCCCGAACCCGGGTCGCTCGCACAGCGAGAGGTAAAGCATCCAGCGCCCCAGCCCTCAGCATCACTGGGCTAGCCTGATCTTTAACTTTCTAATGGACAACCACCAGTGATGGGCAGAAGGGAAGTAATAAGTGCTCCAGGATCGGCAGAAGGCATTCCCATCTGAGGGGGTAGGCATATAACCTCAGCTTTCTATTCTCCCAGGAGGCACACAGATCCACCAGAGGAGTACCCCACTGGGCAAACAGCTGTCTCATGTCCTGGTGAAAGGACCACCTGTGCGATAACTCGTCCACCCAGCTAAGAGCCTCTACCAACTGGTTCTCCTCATCTGCTACTCTGCAAAGGAGATCAGTCTACAGGCTGCATACTAGGCACCATGTGGCATGCCTCCCGTCACAGGGGAAGGAGTGCGTCCTGCTTGGCTTGTTCAGGTAGAACATGGTGGTCATGTTGTCAATATGGACATGCACAACCAGACTCTGAACAAGTGGAGCAAACTCACTCAGTGCCAGATGCACGACATACAGTTCTAGCAAGCTGATGTGCATGCAGGTCTCACTTGGCGACCAGAATTTATGTCCTCTGTGGTGGGACAGGTGAGTTCCTTGGCCCTCCGGAGACACATCCATAGTAAAGGTGATGCTCCTGGACACAAAAATCAAATTCCCTCTCAGAGGTTCTGGGGACAAAGCCACCACTCAAAAAAGTGTTCCACACTGGCTGTGTCACCAGGACTGACTAGCGATATGACCATGACACAGAGACTGCTGGCACCCCAGTTCTCACTGGAGGGACTGCATATACCAGCAGGCCCAACAGACCATGCTGGTCGAAGACATCATGCACCTCAACAGCTGGCGGAATCCACAGGCCAGGTAAGACTGCCAAACCTCTGGCAAAGGAAGCAAGATCTTCCACCCAGTTCACAGGTAAGCGAGCCCTGGACTAGAGGAAGCCCAGCTCCATTCCAATGAACTTGATCACCAGCTTGAGGCGTAGTTCAGACTTGGACGGACAGACTGACTAGAAGGCACAAGTACTGGAAGGACTGAAGAGCCAGATCCCTGGACTTCTCCATAACTTCCTTGGAGATGCCTGCAATTAGTCAGTTGTCTAGGTACGGATACATCCTGGCATCCCGGCACCTGAGGTATGCTGCAATGACACATGAGGCACTTGGGTAACACCCTGGGTGCACAGCACATGCCAAACGTAGGGGACTCCGCTGCCAAACCAGATGGAATGCCAACAGGCAAAAAGAGAAGAATGTAGAAGAAATCATTATGGAGGGTGAAGGAGGACAACCATACTCCTGGCTCCACAGACAACAGAATATGATTCAAAGTGGCCATACAGAACTTCTGCTTGCGGAGAAACTTATTCAGACTGTGCAGGTCCAATATGGGGAGCCATCCCCCCCATTCCTTTTGGTACTAAAGAGTAGAAGCACACATATCCCTGAGAAGCTAGGGCATCTTGGACAAGCTTGAACACCCAGTATTCCAGGAGCTGAGGAACTTAAGTGATATTGCTCTGCAGTGCAGCAAGTGTGTCCATAGGCACCAGGGACTCCAGTGGTGCTCTGGGTCAGAAGAGAGTTCTGAACTCAAGAAACAGAGCCAAGCCCAACACTTTAATACTCACATGTCAGAGGAAATGGACAACTGTCAAAATTAGTTAAAGAACCAACCCCCAACCGAGAGCTGTTACTGGGACCATGCAGAAGGGGGAATGGTACCACACACGCTGTCACTTCTTGTCCCTGGAGAGGACTCAGAATGGCTGGCTGCCAGATTCACCCCACCATCCCCTTTTCCTGATCCTCATGGACAGACTTGGGCTTCACTGGATGCCAGTGCAGGAATAGCTGCCTCTGCTGTGAAGGTGCTGCTGCAAGGGCCGAGAGCATGAGCAATAAAAGGAGCTCCTCTTTGGCTCAGAATGCTCCACAGCTTGTTGGGACAATGCCACCAAGTTTAGGACGATATTCGAATATGTGTGAGATGGTTCTCCACCCAAGGGACAAAGAGGTTGGTACACAGTAAGGGCACGTTTGCCAACTTGTGCAGAGTCAGAAACGCTGCCAAGCCCTCCAGCATATGGATACCTCCATGGCCATGGCACGGGCATACAAGTCACCCATGTTCAATGGTCTGCATCTGGTGTTTAGACAGTGCTTGTCCCAGGTCCTGAAGGGATCAACCATTTGTCTGGCTGGTAGTTGGCTGCAGAGGGAGATGGTCAGAAAAGAAGCCAAAGAGGGCATGGCTGTAGCAGGCCATTATCATGGCACAGCTGGACTGCAGAAGGCCTAAAGAAGTCATCACATAGACCTTATGGGCCATTAAGTCCTGTGTTTTGGATTTCTTCTCCAGTGGCTTGTATGCTTCCCCCGGACCTTCATCTTCCTGAAGGCTAAATCTGAGATCAACCCCACAGCTGAGGGGTGCTCAGAGAACACTGACTGAGTGCCACAGGGAATCCATACTTGGGGTCTAGGAGGTGATGGGAAGCTAGGCAGAATATCAGGGTGCTGTCACAGGCTAAGCACCAGGCCAAGGACAGCCTCGAAGATTGGGAAAGCCATTCTAAGGGAGCTGTCCAATTCCAAAATGTCTGGAGAGGGTCAAAGAACTTGGACGTGTGCTGCAAGAGGGAAGCTAAGGAGGTCAACTCACTCAACAAGAATCAATTGTCTGATGAGTTGAGCTCAGTTTGGCCCCAGTCAGAAGACCACTGAAGCTCCTCCTAGTCAGAATCTCAGTCCTTGAGAAGAGGAGGAGGCCTCTTCTTGGAAATGTACATCTCCCTCTTCTGGGAGGAAAGGAGGGGAAAGAATCAGGAAGGCAACACCCTTCAATAAATGGCTGGGTTCCATCCACAACTGAAGTACCTTTCGGACAGGTAAAGTTACCAAAGCCTTCTGTTCTAGGTCGTCTGTACATTTGTCCCATTGGATTCAGTATCCACTGTGGGACTCTCATATGTAATCTGGCCAGTGGCACAGGGACAATGATGACCGCTGCCATCAGGCCTAGGAGCCTCAGGAATGTTCTGGCTGTAACATACCTGTTGTTGTAGACCATCTGGGCTTGTGCAATTAGACTCTTGGCCCTCCTGGGGCAGCAAGGCTAAGCCCTGGGCTGTATCCAGGACTGCCCTATGTACTGAAGAGGCTGGCAAAGGGTTAAGACTGACTTCAGCACATTGACAGTAATCTCTAAAGCATCCAGCAAGTGTCTGGTGCATGCTAGGGTGTGAAAAAGCTGCTCCTTGGAGGGAGCTTAGAGAAGCCAGTTGTCCAGGCAGGAAAGACATAGTCCTTCCCCGTGAAGGGCTGCTGCCACCGTAGCTAAACATCTGGTAAAGACCTGTGGCGCAGATGATGAGCCAAAGGGAAATACCTTGAACTGGTAGTGTTCCCCCTGAAACAGAAACCCGAGATATTTCGGGGGGGGGCGCACATCTTGATGTGCATCTAGGTATCCCGCATATTCAGGGAACAAATCCAATCCACTACTTGCAGTAGTGGGCGTAGGCGCCCTGCAGAGTCACCATTCTGAACTTCTTGTATTCGATGAAAAAGTTCAGGCTTCTGAAATCTAAAATGGGCCACAGATCGCCTGTCCATTTTGGGACTAGGAAGTACCAAGACGAACTCTGTGTTCCTTTGTTCCCAGGTAACAGGTTCTAGGGCCCTTTTCTGGAGCAAGGTTTGCATCTCTTCGAAGCAGTGGGATATATTCTGCACTGGTAGATGGTCTTTAATTCCAGAAGCTCTAGAGCATGACCATGTTCTATTATCTATAGAACCCAAGCATCTGATGTTACCATCCCAGACTGGTCCAGGTGGAGGGAAAGGTGACCCTCAACCGCCACCTCTGGAGGCACTGGTGGCTGGGGGTCATAGAAGTCAAGCAGGGCTGGATGCTGCGGCTGCAGCCGCACCCCTACCTCAAGGGGCTTTTGAGTGGGCACCTGGAGTGGCTCCCAGGGCAGGCAAAACTGTTGCTCTTCTACTCATACCCTGTCTGGCAGCAGAACGATGTCTGTTGCTGGAGGGACGAAAAGGCACCCTCGGTCTGTTCCTTGGTTGAGTGTGATGGATGGAATGCACCAATTTCAGGGTTCTGCCCAGGCCTGCAGAGTGAAAAGGATATCTTGTACGTCTGCGCCAAACAATTTACTTCCTCTGAAAGGGAAACTGAGAATGGACTGTTGAACATCACTCACAAAGCCAGTCACCCTTAACCAGGAATGTCTCCCGAGGCACACTCCAGAAGCTTCTGCCTTGGCAGAAGCATCCAAAATATAAGCAGAACGCAGGAGATGTTTACCTACGTCTACTCCTGCTTGGAAAGCTTTCAAGAGCTCCTGCTTAGGGGTATCCTCTGGAAGGGCTTGGGAAGCTTCTCTGGCCTTCCTCCAGAAGGTATTTTGGTATTTAAAACCATATGGGCCATATCATTTGCAATTCTCAGGCCCAAAGTGGTAGAAGCAAAAGTTCTCTTGCCCAAGACATCTAGCCTCCCGGAATCCTTGTCAGGGCGCACGGAACTAAGGTGTTTTGGTACCTTAGATCTGTCATGGGTAGCATTTATGACCACAGAATCTGCCTCTGGTTGGCCTGCAAAAAAGGGCTTGCCTGAGGGGGCCCAATGCATCTTATTTGCCTTCCTGTGCCAGGCAGCAAAGGTGGCATTCTCCAAAGCAGGTAGCAGAGGAGGAATAAAGATGGGTGGAGACACTGGTCAATTCCAGGAACTCCACCAAGTTCCTCTTGGTGATGTCCTGTTCCTCTGACTCAGATCCCATGGCAGTCTGGAGCTGCTGCATCATGGAGATGAATGATGGATCTTCAGGAGGGGAACTTGGTGTATACACTACACAGTCCTCACTCCCTGTAGATACAGTGAACTGGAACATTTATAGGAGCTTTCCACATACTCTTCCTCCTTCACCTGCATAATGTCAGGTTTGTACTCTTGATCCTCGTAGACATGTTCAGTTGGCTGCAAGGTAGGACATGGTGAAGCCATTGACTCCCAAGATGGGAGCTGGCGCGTCAGCCTGGCAGATGTCAGTGCTGGAGTCTAATGAAGATGCCCCACTGACGTATCTCCTGTTACTGAAGATGCCCCGTTGACGTGTCTCCTGTTACAGAAAGAGGAGGGAGCAGGCATTTAAGTATGTACATGAAGGACACTAGTACTGCCTGGATGTTAGCGCCTACGTGGTCGGCGGGAAAGCCGGATGATATTAACAGAGGAGGCACAGTCCCAGACGTTGACGGCAACACACCAGCCATATAGTCTTGGTGAAGCTTGCTGCCTGTCCCAACCTAGGAGTGTAGACTATCTGGGTGGCAGGTGGTGGCGCCGCTGAAGCAGTCGATGGCGCAGAAGTGGTTGTGCTGGAGTGAAGAGGCAAACATGATCGAACCAGGGAGGTCTTCTCCTTATTAGATCCCTTCTCCCGATGCTTGCGTTTGTGCTGTCCCAAAGTCTCCTCCTAGGACTTCGAGGAGTGAGAGCTCGAGAAGCAGGTTGGCTATGCAGTGGAGCTCTTTCTCCATCCTGGCTACCTGCTGTTTCAATAGGTTGGTCTCCAAGGAGTTCCTTCAATGTCACCAGGTAGCAATACTCAAGTTACAGTAGATGAGGCAGACCTTCACGTTATGGACCACATAAAGGCAGCACACATAGACATCATGTCAGTCGTCCGAATACATCTTCTCACTGCTATCACTGTATCTTTAGAGCTTTGACTCTTTAGTTGACATACACAATGTCTGCAATCACTTTTGAAAGCGACTACAAACCAAGGAGAGAAATGTATATGAAATCAATGCTTTTCTCTAGCCCGCAAAACAAGAAAAGGCAACTACCTCTCTCTATCAATACTTATCTGGGAAGTTCTCTAGAAGAAGTGTTGACCTTTAAATATCTAGGAATCACCTTTGATGAAGGCCTAACCTTTTCTACCCACATTGATAAGACAGCTAAAGTGGCAAACCAGCGGATTGGTATCTTGTTCCGGAATCGACAGTTCCTTACCCAGCTTGCACTTAGGATTACTATACGAAGCTCTGTCATCTCAATAATTGACTATGGCTTAATTATATATGGGGCTGCCTCAACCACCTCTCTTAAGCGCATAACAACCTCACTCAACAAGGCCTGTCGACTGCTCACTGGTGCACATGGACGCACTCACACCTGTGAGCTCTACACTGAAACTGGCTGGCTGCAACTCTCAAACCCTAAAGTATCTTACCTGCCTTATGGCTAAAAAAAACCACCATGAGCCTTACCCCTCCCTGTATCCAAGACCTACTACACCCAAATCCTAGCATCCATCTCACTAGAGGATCAAAGCATCAACCTCTCCTGGTTCCACGTTGCCGGACTACTCAGGGACAGCGATCATTTGCTTATCATGCACCTAGTTGGCTAAATGTCAAATACCCACATCTCACCCTCTACATCCTTGGGAGTTTTCAAATCTCAGCTCCACTCCCACCTCGCAGCCTCCAGCTCCTGTGACTGCCTTGATTGAATTACTTGATTAAATTACACCCTTCTCTTTTATTTTTCACTCCTCCTCTTTTCTCATTACATTATTCTTGACAAAGGCATATGTGTGGCTCTTTCTCACTATTGTACTGCTCCCATTTTCTCCCCTTACTCTCTCAAATAGTATATCTTCCCTTTTGAGACTTCGTTTCCCTTATCTAATTTTGTTTTGTTTAAGAAAAAAAAAAAAACATATATATATATATATATATATTTTTTTTTTTCTTCTTTTCTCTCCCTGGTCTTACTTGTTTGTATATTTTATGGTAATGTGTTATTTCTCCTTGCCTGTGACAATATCCAATTTATTTACCTTACTTTGTAACTATGCTTGTATTGTACTCATCTGACGTGGAACCTTTGTAAAAGAGCCTTTGGCTCAAAAGGTATTAATTCCTAGAACCAAATAAATAAATAAACTGGTCGACTGTAATGGCGGCATTTCCATACAGGGTCCTGCAAGTATATCAACGACAGGAAAAGAACTGAGGATGGAAGGGGCCGTCCACATTTTTATGGGAAGTGCCTACACAGGACGTTGTCATGGGCGGCCCCTAGAGGACTGCTTGCAAAAAGTTTGTGTGGTCCTACTGCCCCACAGCTATAGTTCCAAAGGTGTGGCCTGATGAGAGATATCCTCGAAGATCGTGAACGGTCTAGGAAAGCAGCCTTTTCCTTATGTCATTTCTCCTTCTCAGAGCAGCAGTGTTTTTCCACCAACTTAGAGGATTTGTCCTTTTTCTTGAAAAATCAGTGACAGATGCTACCAACTTCTGTGAGTAGCAGACTGATGAAAAACCAAAAACAGATACAGTTGACAGTGAAGTTGTCTTCGACACAACCCGTTATTCCATTTCTTATAGCTTTAGATGAACCTCAAGCTTTCTTAAGACGTCTCCTAGTTGCCTGCTTAAAACCCTGGCAGACTCAGCAGGCTTTAACACTGTGGTCGTTATCTTTATGAATTAACACGTCACCGCAGCAGCAACAGCAGACTGGTTCACTGTCAGTCATTTTCCAAGTCTGACTGTGTTCTTCAGCAGTGGTGGATCAAATAGTGGTTGATGGCCAGAGAAAGAACTGAGGCATGCTGGGGATACCAGCGTTATATAAGTGCCGACAAGGCATGGGTGACCCAAGCTGGCAAGCAAAAATTTCAGAGTGTTTCCTGATGCTGGCAGCTTACAGTTCCATGATGTGCCTCAATAGAGGGAGATATCTGAACACTGACCAAGGCCTACAGCAAGGCACCCAAAATACTGGGGTATACTGGGAGGGGGTTCAACAGCAGGGCAGGAGAGGTGATATGATCTCTCTGCAGATCACAAGTGAGGCCACATCTATAATACTGTGCCCAGTTCTGGAGTCCCCACCCAGGAAAAGACAAAGGCAGGCTAAAGACAGTGCAGCATAGGGTACCTAAAAAATTCAGAGCCAGCAGGGCAGATCCTAGGAGAACCAGCTTGAAGTAAATTTCTAAGTTTTTGTTTTAGCTTGTTGAGCTGCCCATTAGTTTAAGGCTGTGCTAGCCTTTTGCAGGCAAAATTAGAATTTTTCATCAAGTCCTGTTCAGGAGGGAAGGGATCATAACTGGAGTGGAACCAACAGCCAGCCGATCCAGTCTACTTCCCAATCCGCCAGCCCTGCCCCCCCAAGCTCAGATGTTTTGTGGCCACTAGTTGAGTAGTGGCCTTCATTTTTCTCCAAGGTTGCCTAAACATATATAAAATGTATACAAACCTTTCCCCATAGACTTCTACGAGGCGCACCACTGCACTCTCCCTACTTAGACGCCACAAAATGTCTGAACGCGGGGACAGGGCCAGCAATCTGGGAAGTGGCAGGGATCAGCTGGCCACAGGTTTGGCTCCAGTTATGATCCCTTCCCTCCTGAACAGGACCTGATGAAAACTTCTACTTCTACCTGCCAAAGGCTAGCACTACCTTAAGGTAATGGGCTATATAATGCCCAACAGGATAGCTTAGTAATTTCCTTTAAGGCTTTGAACATATACTCACTAGACAGCAGAAGGGAGAAGGGTGATAGAGACCTTCAAGTTCCTGAAAGGAATGAGCAAGGTAGATTGCAAGGAAATATTCAGCAGGAATGACTAATCAATAATAGAAGGACATTTCTTTAGAGTGGTTGAGTGCTGGGTGCAAGAACAATTAATGGTTTAAATGGTTTTAAACACAGACAGCTGGGCCCAATCAAAAGGCTTAACAGTAATACACGGGATAGGGGAAGAGGAGGTAAGCGCAATAACCCCGACAACAGGTCCTGGGTTAGGAAAGGGTAACAGGACAGACTGGATGGACCAGTGGTGATCTTCTGCTAGCATTTTCTCTGTTTCTCTTTTGTATCATTCTCCATTTTTCTTTGCTGCTGCCCCCCATCCATTTCTCCTTGTTTCCATTTTTCTCTTTTTGTTTGCCACTCCTGGTTTCTCTGTATCAACCCCCCACCCTGGCTCTAAAATCTATTGCGCAAGTGCTGCAGCCTCAAATTAATCATGCCACACTCCTAACGAAAGGCATGTTCCGATCAGAGATGAATAAGGAATGCGGCAATAACATCAACGTCAAACAACACTGCAAATTGCTAGAAGCAGCACATAAGGGGAAACAAAACTGCTGAAAGCTGCCACTGCAGGAGTAAAACTGTGCCCAGTGCCAACTGATTGTTCATCCTAGAAACTCAGCTAACTGCTTCACCAAGTTTCAAATGACACACATGTCCATACAGTATTTGTTTACTTTGCAGACAAGTGTACACTTTAAGGGGGGAAATATACACATGTAATACTGCCCCTCCTTACAGAGGCATGGTCAACCCCATTAAGTCTCAAAGTGTCCCTAGTATAAAACACACATTTTATGATTCTCAATATTCTGTAAAGATTGCTTATGTAGCTGGTAGTTCGATTCTGATTTTGTTTTTCTTTAAAAAAGTGAAAAACAGACTGCCCACCATACTGGTGTTACCACACAAAAACAGGTTCTCTCTCTCCTATGCTGGTCTCCGGGCTTCATAACTACTAGGAGGCACCTCCTCTTGCCACGTGACAGACAGGAACACAAAGCTCTGCAGCCTGGACATCCTCCCTCCCACTTCATGTGACAACCAGTTTACTTTCTGCCTTGCAGGGAGCAGGTACTCTGCAGCAGAGCTCTGTCACTGTGGTGACAGGGCTGAAGACTTCAGGACTGCAAGTTTGGACAATTTTCTTCTGGATTTAGTCAGAGCAGGGACGGATGGATCCAACGACAAAGCCCTCTCTCTGCTCTTAGGGGGTCCCAGTCTCAGCCCTGCATGCTGGCCCCTCTCAATTTTCAGGATGTAACCATCTCTGCTCCTAAAATTTCAGAATGTAGCTCTCTCTGCTCCTAGGGGGTTCCCAGTCTCAGACGTGCATGCTGGTCAGACTGGCACCCCCCACCACCACCTTTCTCCCTCGCGGTTCCAGCCTCACCCACGCATGTTGTACAGTCTAGCCTATCAATATTTTTTTCCCACGCTAAGGGTGTTCACGGCGCTGCCCCCCCCCCCGACTTTAAGTCAGATCAGAAGATCAAAAGGGGAAAGCCTCTATTAATCCGAGTTGGATCAGTGGATCAGAGAGGGAAAAATTATTCATTAATCCGGGATTTCAGGCAGCAGACGGGCCGCTATGCTGGAGCTGACGCCCAATCTACATGCAACTGCGATGAGGGTGAGCTGCTGCAGTGGAGTGCTGGCCACATTTGAACCTGGGGCCAGAAGCACTCACACGGAGCATTTTTCCCCCGTTGATGAGCTCTTCAGTGGCTAGGCTCATCAACGGAGGCCGCGTACAACACAGCTGGGTCGCGGCAGCATGCTCAGGCAGTCCCGAACCCTTGGGCTACTAGTTAATTACATCGGCACAGCAATGGACGCTGTATTGCACTGGTGGCACTACTAACAGGCCGCTCAAAGGCACAGCTCGTCGACAAGCACCAGGGTCTCAATGCTCGTCGATGGAGACCACTATTACAATTAATCTGAGCACAGAAGCACTTCCAGGGTGCTTTTTCCATTGATGAGCGCTTCAGAGGCTTCAGCTCGTTGCCGAAGGATGCGTATGGCCAAACTAGTCTGGCGGCAATGTGCACAGACCATTGACTAGCTCCCAGGGCTCTTAGGTCATCGACGGAAGTCTTATGGATGCAAGGAGGCCACTACTGCCCCTGGAGGCGACCGGGAGAGGCTTCCTACAATCAACTTATTGGAAGGCACTCCCTGCATTCTCTACAGAGAGGGCTGCGGGATAGAGCCCCCAAAACCAGGAACCACCATTACAGACAATGCTGCTTAATGGTTAAAGCAAATGAATTGTGAGCCAGGAGTCCTGGTGACCTAAGACCAGAGTTTGATCTCTCTTGGGATTTGAAAACCGGAGCACAAGTGCAGATAAGGGAATCTATCTGGATGAGGGTCCTATCCCCTAGCAGGTGGATTATTGGACTACGGGGATGGGGTGACTAGTACAGGGATGCCCAGCTGCACATCCCAAAAGCAGGACCCGACATACTCCACAGTATGTCTTTGGATTAGCAGGGCAAGTATCCTCTGCACAGGAGTTGCCAGGGTGCATATCCCCATGTGCCCCCCCACCCGCTGATCTCTATGTTTATATTCCAAGCAACATCGGCCTTGCGGTCACAGGAGATATCTGAGGCCGACATCTCAGCGAGCAGCTCCCAACTGTATAGTCAGAGGAGGTCACAGCCTCCGGGGGACCCTCAGTCTCAGAGCCTCCGCGCCGAACCTTCATAACACCACAGCCCCCATTAGTAGGCCGCTCGACATAGCGGGGGTATCTCAAGAAGGCTACCCATGGGTCCGTAACCTACTCCAGCTCATACGTCTAGATTCAGCTCACTCAGCAGGCAGACAGCTATGCAGCAAATTCCACGTTCTACCAAATCACAACCCAGCACTCCTTGGATTTTGACATAGTCAAATGGTCGCATCTTCAGAAATTCACTGGGAAAATATGCCATCTGAAGGAAACCTACAGTGCAGATCCACCTTCAAAGAGACAATCCCAGTATTTGGGGAAGGAGAAGATACACATGCCGCATCAGGGACAGACACAAATCTTGGTCACCAGGCTTCTGAAAGGATCTTCGTGCCCACGGCTACAGCAAAGGGCAGAATGGGTCGTCTCAGCTAAACGCACATGGTTCTCCTCTTGTAACCAGTGCAACTGCAGGGGAGAACGAGGTGACACCAGAGTCCCATGGAGCAGCAACAAAACCTCGCAATGAAGGATCCCTGGCCCATACTCTACTGTGGGACAAACACGTCCACATCAAGACGCACAAAGGGGTTCGAGGCATAGTACACCTCCCACTCAAATCCACTGCTGGCCTCACGTGGCTCCCTCGTCAACTTCTCACTGTAGTTTTTCAAGGGCCTAAGCATTTACAGGCTTGACTGTCAAGGGCCCAAGCATTTACAGACTTGGCAAAGTTCAAGCGATTCCTAATCATCATCTGGAAGGGGCTAGTGAGCCGGTTATCCCACAGAGTGGAACAGGGGTGTTCCCTCTTATTTGGAATACTAAATGCGTGGGAGATCTCAGACCAGTGTTGCACCTGAAACTTCGGCACCACTGGGTGAGCACAACTCAGTCACGAGGGACACACACACACACACACACACACACACACAATCATCTGTTGTATGGAAACTCCATCAGGAGGATTTTCATGACATCAACAGAATTACAAGACCCCTATCCACTTATCCCCATCCGGGAGTCGCTCAATATCACGGATTCAAGGTGGGGAACAATCACCTTCCAATTCAAAACGCTGTCCTTCGAGCCAGAGGTTTGGCCAAGGTCATAGGAGCGGTATTGCTCCTATTGAGGGTAATTTCTCACCCCCACAACCAGGATACAGCTTTTCCCCACCTGTTCAACATCCTCCAAGGCCCCACACTTCGATCAGGCAATACCAGCAGTGGCAGAGGTTGTCTAGTGCCTCTTTAGGCACAGATTTATCAAGAGCCAGAACAAGGGCACTCAAGTCCGTGCCTTATCTCGGAACAGGCTTCGAAACACAGTCAGGTATCTCCCACAGAAGAGAAATCCCTGGACCTCCGCAGCTTCTAGAGCGTTCTCAATATGCTCACCTCTTCACGGCTCACTGTTACATAAGGCTCATGCTCTCCTTCGTAGACAGTCTCCTGGGCACTGATTCACAGACGGCCCATCCAGGCCAGCATTCTCAAACTGTGGTCTCAATTCCAGGGATGGCAAGAAAGAAAAAATTACTCACCTTAGTAATGTTGTTTCTTCTATTGGAGTCTTGCTATATTATGACATATGCAGTGAGTCCCAACCTTCGAACAGCTCCGGAGGTGAAAGAGTTAACTTTCCATGCCAGGCATGGAACGCTGAGCTCGAGCTCGGTTGAAATTCTGTCTGTTATTCTTCAAACTCAAACCGTCAGATCTTTAAGAGCTAAACTCACTGAGGTCCTGTGTGGAAGCTGTAAACCTACACTAGCCAACTGGCTACTAAACATAAGAACACATTTTTTGGTCCCAAATCAAAGACTCAAGTCAGGAGACCCAAAAAATGAAAAACACAACACCAAGTCACCCCAAAAAAAGGAGGGGTGAAAACAACAAGGTGGGCACCTACTAAGTGCCAACACTGCACTGCCCACCCACCCACATCCCAAAACAGAGGTTCTGAGAGGGGCAGGCAGGGGGGAGATCATAATATAGCAAGACCCCAGTAGAAGAAACAACATTACTAAGGTGAGTCATTTTTTTCTTCAAACAACATGAAGTCTTGCTATATTATGACATATGCAGACTACAAAGCAGTATGCAGACTACAAAGCAGTACCTAAATGGGGGAGGGACAAAACCTACTTAGGAAATAGGCTCTGAAGCACAGCTGTGCCAAACCGAGCATCACTCCTAGCCTGGATATCCAGGAAGCAATGCTTGGTAAAAGTATGAACTGTTTTCCAGGTAGCTGCTTGACATATCTCTAGAATAGGGATGTCCCTGGCAGCAGCCAGGGAAGCAGCTGTACCTCTGGTAGAGTGAGCCCTCAGGCCTGAGGGAGGAACCTTACCCAGTTTTTCATAGCAAAATTGGATACAAGAGACAATCCACCTGGCAATGAATCTTTTAGTGGCAGGTTTCCCTTTACCAACCTCACCATAAGTGAGGAACAGTTGGAGGGAGTCAAACCTGTGACCCTCGGTACGCTCTATGTAGTAACTAAGGGCTCTCTTCACATCTAAGCTGTGCAGCCTCCTCTCGCCAGAGGAGGAATGGTCAGTGGAGTACACTGGAAGAGACAGATTGATTAAGGTGGAAATCTGAAACCACCTTAGGCAAGAACTTCCTGTTAGTCCTGAGGACCACCTTATTTCTGTGAAAGAAGATAAAAATCAGGCTCTACTGATAAAGCTTGTAATTCACTTATGCGTCTGGCAGAAGTGATGGCTACCAGAAACACAGTCTTCCAAGTCAAGTACTTAAGCTCTGCTGAAGACAAAGGCTCAAAGGGAGGTTGCATAAGCTGAGCAATGCAAACATTAAGGTCCCATGCAGGGGCAGGGTCCCTGAATGGAGGGTTGGTGTGAAGCAATCCCTTGAAAAACTTGGAGAACACAGGGTGAGCTGAAAGAGAAGAGGGCTTACCTGCTGAAATAAAAGCAGACACAGCTGCCAGATGCACTTTTAGGATAGCTGGCCTCAGCCCCAAGGTATTTAAGTGGACCATATAATCCAGGACTGTGGGTAAATCAGCAGATTCTGGGGAAATATGCTTCCCAGAGCACCATATGGAAAATCTCTTCCATTTGGAATTATAAGTAGCCCTGGTGGAAGGTTTTCTAGAAGCCTTCAGGATATCCATTACACCTTGGGAGAGGTGTAAACCAGCAAACTAACTCTTCAAGAGCCAGGCCTTGAGATTGAGAGATTTGAGGTTCGGGTACCAAACCCTCCCCTGAGAACAGGTTAACAGGTTGTGATTCCTGGGAAGACACAGGGGAAGATGGACTGCTAAGGACAGTAGAAGTGGATACCAGGGTTGTCTGGGCCAATCTGGAGCAATCAGGATCATCTTGCAGGGTTGAGATCTGATTTTGACTAGCACTTTGAACAGGAGAGGGAGGGGGGGAAAGCATAGAGAAACTTCCCTTCCCAATTGAGAACTAAGGCATCCAGAGGGACTGAGCCCAACACTGGGGGCCTGCAGCAAAAAAGGGGAAGTTGGTGATTGTCTGGGGCTGCAAAAAGATCTATCTGCGGGGTGCCCCATCTGGCAAATACCACCTCCAAGACCAGGGGGTCCAGTGACCATTCGTGATGGCCCTGGGAAATCCTGCTGAGAGCATCTGCCAGGACATTGTCCTTGCCTGGGAGGTGAACTGCCGTAAGGGAGATGTTCAGGGAATAAGCCAGGGACCACAACTTCATTGCACAAGGCCGTAGACCGAGTGCCCCCTTGCTTGTTAATGTACCACATTGTGGTGGTGGTGTCTGTTCTGACCTGTACAACTTTGTTCTGAACAGATTTGGAAAAAGCTTGAAGTGCTAGAAAAACTGCTCTGAGTTCCAACAGACTGATGTGGAGCAGAGATTCCTGAGGGGACCACAACCCCTGGGTGGTGAGGTCGCCCATGTGAGCTCCCCACCCCAAGAGGGATGCATCTGTAGTAAGGATTAAGGAGTGAGACTGAGTGACAAAAGGAACCCCTTGTCTGAGATTGCTCTGATCCTGCCACCACTGTAGGGCCTGGATCAGGGTTCGAGTCACTGGGATCAATTTGGTTAGAGGGTCTTTCCTTTGAGACCAAAAGGCTCTCAAATGGAACTGAATGTCCCTCATCTGAAATCTGGCTCCCTGCACTACTGCTGTAGAAGCAGCCATGTGCCCCAGGAGCTGTAGAAAATGCCTTGCTGGTCGAAACACCTGCAGGGTGAATGAGGAGGCCAGAGAAACCAGGGTCCTTGCCCTGTCCAAAGGAAGGAAGGCTCTGGCTTTCTCTGTGTTCAAGTTCTGTGCCTATGAAAGTGAGGAGCTGGACAGGCTCTAGAACTGACTTTGAGAGATTCAGGAGGAAACCTAGAGAGGTGAGCAGTTGCTGAGTTATCTGTAGGTGTAACCTGACTTGGTCTGGGGACTGACCCACTATGAGCCAGTCATCCAGGTAAGGGAAGATGGCAATTCTTTGCCTTCTTAGAGAAGCAACTGCTACTGCCAGGCATTTTGTGAATACCCTTGGAGCAGAGGTGAGGCCAAAGGGCATTGCTCTGAACTGGTAATGGCCTGAGGGCAGCTCGAACCTGAGGTACTTTCGATGGGAGCTTCTGATGAGAATATGGAAGTAGGCATCATTGAGGTCCAGGGACGCTAGCCAGTCCCCTGGCCTTAGAGAGGGTAGAATAATTCCCAGAGTCACCATTTTGAATTTTGGTTTTAAAAGGTGCTTGTTTTAATATCTGAGATCCAGGATGGGCCGCCATTCTCCTGTCTTTTTGTGGTAAGGAAGTACCTGGGTACAACCCTTTGCCCTGGTGTGGGGTGGAACCTTTCCACAGCTCTGAGAGCCAGGAGGAAGAGACCTCTGCCTCTAGGGCAAGTGCCTCTGGTGGATTTGCAGGTGGAAAGGATCGGGTTCTCATCTTTGGAAACTTTTTGAAGCTGAGAACCAGTCCCTGGCTTACTACTTCCAGGACCCACTTGTCTGATGTCAGAGACTCCCAGTCCTGGACAAAGTAAGCCAGCCTGCCCCCTACAGGAAGTTGAGAATCGGCCCTGGCAACCCCATCAGGGTGCCTGCTTGGCAGGGGCTTTGGGCTGAGGGGTGGAAACTGGCCTGCTGGCACCCCTTCTGCCTCTCCCTCTAAAGAACCCCCTCTGGGCATAAGCAGAAGAGGAGGCCTGGGCTTGGTAAAAAAAAACCTATGAAAAGGCCTGCCCCTGCCCCTGGGATGCTGCCTTTGAGGAGTGGCCTGCCTTTCCTTGGCCTGTGCACTCCTATAGGTGGTCCTATACTCATCCATTTCCTTCATGTAATTGTCTGTCTGCTTCCCAAACAGGGAATTACCCACAACAGGAAAATCCGTGGCCTTAGTCTGGGTATCCTGTGACAGGCTAGTACATCTGAGCCAAGCCATTCTGCGAAGTTCCACAGATGTAGCCATGACTCTTGATGACACATCATTTGAGTCCACTGCAGCATGAAATTGCACCTTGGATGCCTCAGTACCATCGGCAGCCACCTGCTCCAGCTCCTTGGCAAGCTGGCCAGGGACCTGTTTTGCTAGAGCCATAACAGTATCCCATCTGGACTTCTGATATCTAGCAACATAAGCCATATAATTTGCCTGTCTGAGTCCCAAGGATGCTGCCATGTACTGTTTCTTTGCCATGGCATCAGTCTTCCTGGAGTCCTTGTCAGGGGTGTGAGGCCAAGGGGATATTTGCCTTGTCACAGGCTGCAGCCTGCACTACTCCAACATGGCTGCATTGTTGTGAAAGGAACTCCGTATCAGAGCCTGACAATGTGTACCTCTTGTCCATTCTCTTATCCACAGGAGGTATAGTGTGAGGGGTTTTTAGAATATTAAAAGTCTGTTTCCCAAAAGATTTATGCAAGGGAATAGACAGTCTCCTAGACTCTGGGATATCCATCATTTCCACATAGTCAGGCTCCTCTTGATCATCCACAGCTTCCTGCATAGGGAGCTGGAGGGTTTTAGCCACTTTTTTATAAAACATAAAATGAGAAGGGGACTCAGAAAGCCTAGGAGGAGACACTCCTGAAGGTCTGTCTGGGGAGATGTCTGGGTCAATGGGCACATCCAGACTTTCAAATCCACATTCACTTTCCTCATACTCCTCTTCCCCCTCCTCCGGTTCATCATATTCCTCTAAATCATACTCATGAACCGGTGGAACCGGCCGAATCGGGTGCTTACCTGATGGTACCGGTTCGGTCGGAACTGGGGAAAGTGACTGGACAATTTGAATTGCTTTGGCTATCTCTTCAGCGGTTGGAGAGGAAAGTTTTGGCTCCACACCAGCTGATTTCCTAGTCCTTTTTGCTGGAACCGACCCCTCAGAGTCGGCTCTCCTTTTGCCCGAGGAAGTCTCGTCCTGGTCAGAGGGCACTCCCTCCGATTCAGTTGGAACCAAACCGGGCTGGCCATCCGGTTCAGCGGACTTTTTGGCCTCCCTTTCCCTGAGCCTACCAACTCTCTTTTCCAGGGTAGCTGCAGGAAAATTTTCACAAATCTGGCAGTCTGCATTGAGGTGGTCAAACCCCAGACAATAAACACAGGTGGTGTGGGGGTCAGCCTTGGCAAAGGCTTCCCCACACACACTGCAGTGTTGAAACCCAGTGGGCCCGGTTTTTCTTTTGGGTTTCTCAGACATAGTGCCAGTCCTAACCAAACTTACCCATTTACGGAAATCCGCCAGGCAAGACCCTCTTATCGGTTCCCAACCGTGTCACGGGTCGTGGAAAAAAACGTAATAAAATCCGTTTTTTTTAGAACCGGTAAGAACCGGTAACCACACTCTAAATGACAGAATAAGATATTTTAAACAACCTGATCGGTTCAAAGTGAACCGATAAACAGTTTACAAGTTCCACACAGAAGAATTAATGCACAAATACCACAGACAGAGCCTGAACCGACCGGTTGCGGTTTAAATTCAGTCGAAAACTGAGAAAAACAAAACTTTAACCGACAAAATGAACCGAGCAGAAGGAGAAATCTCCTGAGCTACTGTTCAGTGAGGCGGAGTAAAGAATCTGACGGTTTGAGTTTGAAGAACAACAGACAGAGTTTCAACCGAGCTCGAGCTCAGCACTCCATGCCTGGCATGGAAAGTTAACTCTTTCACCTCCGGAGCAGTTCGAAGGTAGGGACTCACTGCATATGTCATAATATAGCAAGACTTCATGTTGTTTGAACAAAAGCTCCCAATTCCTTGCTAGGAGGAGCATTCTTCATTGGTGGGCTTGGAGGACCAATATTATGAGAGTTCGCAATTTGGGGCCTCCTCACCGAGCAAGACTTACTAACGGTGGCTGCCTAAGGGGCTAGGAAGATTCTGGGGTAGGTCTCCGCACTAGGCAAGTGGTTTCTATCAGAGTCCAGATTCAGCATAACGGACAACCGAGCAACAATAACTTATATTGATCACCGGGGTTGATCGAGGAGATCATGGATACACAAGGAATCCTTTCTGATCTTTCAGTCAGCCATACGGAGCCGGCCAAGCCAGATGGCAGTATATATGCCAGCTCTGAATAACACCCGGGCAGAATGGCTAAGACTCAAGGACTCCCTACCAGGGGTATGGGAGCTGGAGGACGACGCCTTCAACACTCAGGTAGATCTCTCTGCCTGTCAAAAAAAACTTCCATAAGCCTTTCTCTCAATTCTGCTGCTCTCCAGGGTCCTACACAAGGTAACTGTGGATCCGGCACAACTGTTTTTGGCCTACCCATACTGGCCCACGTGTCCATGGTTCACATGTCTGATTCACATGTTAAGGCCACCTCCTATAAGATCCGACTCAGCCCGGACCCTCTTCACAGGATCTGTGCAGCATTATATTCTGCGTAAGTTATCCCCCTCGCAGGGAGATTGATCAGGAGTCTCTCAAGGAGCTAGGATTTATTCCTTTCCGGCATTGCAATGATACTTCCTATTTATCTTATTCTAATACAGAATATTGTGCAGATTTCCTTTCTGGCTTCAAGGGCAAAACATGTCGACCGGGCGGTATCCCTATTCCTCATTCTACAGTTTCCCCAAAAGAATTCGAGAAAAAGCAACAACCAGCCTCCTGGTGGGTTCAGATTCCACATGGGGAGCACTCTTGTCGACAGTGGCAGGACAGTCCTTGTGGTCTTATCCCCAGGTGGGATGATTCCAGAATGCCTCAACTTTAAATCACCCTTCAATCCAGTTGGAGTCTCAACGTGGTCAAAGAGGCACCCTCAGCCAGGGCCATGACCTTCCCGGGGCAGACTTTAATGAACTCTCTCTGGCTGGCTTATGCAGGGTCGGCTCTTTGGCCACCTAATCACACCATATTCAGTTTTTGTCAGCTGGATTTGTCCACCTCGCCCGAGGCTTTTTGGTTCTTCAGGTGGTGGTGGTGGTGATCCCTTAAGGGGTATTTACATTCTTCCCACCCGGGAAGCCAGGGGATGTACTGCTTTAGTATATCCCAGTAGTTATGAAGCCCGGAGACCAGCATAGGAGAGAGAAATAGAAATTTAAATACCTGTAAATTTTCCTTCTCCGACTGCTGGCCTCCGGGGTTTCTTCCCTCCCAGAATGTAACAAGCTGGCACTCAGCTGGCGGAAGGTTTGACATAATGTTGTCTTTTTCTGTTTCCAAGGTTATATAGTACTACCAGGTTGGAACGGCTTTGGGAAGAACTGGTGGTCACAGGAAGTGGGAGGAAGGATGTCCAGGCTGCAGAGCTTTGTGTTCCTGCCTGTCACGTGGCAAGAGGAGGCACCTCCCAAAGGTTATTAAGCCCGGAGACCAGCCGTCGGAGAAAGAACATTTATAGGTATTTAAATTTCTATTTTGTTTACATTTCCTCATCAGCTCCAGCTGCATCCTTTCCTGTATGTGGGAACACCCACAACAGTCTAGCCACTCGTGATGTAGTGGGAGGAAAAGAGCCTACTGAATCATGAGTGACTGTACTGTGTGGGGTTGTTTCTAATACTCAGGGTGTATACAGTAAGAACAGATCCAGGATTGTAAACAAAACAAGGCTGTTATAAATATAAATTAGCATGCATTTCAGTTCTACTAAACAAGACGACAGACAAAACAAACAGCATCATCAATGAATTTTACAGAAGGTAAGCAATCACAAAATGTAAGTTTTTAACAAGAAATATGATGAAAAACAGACTGGCAGTCTCCCTTTAACATGTACAGTTGCCGCCAAAGTAAACAAATACTGTATAAGGCCACCACTGCCCCATACTGCACTGGAGCCCCATCTATATCACGGCAGCCCCTTCCCTACCCTGTGTCATTACAACAGGGTTTGGTGGGTGGGGCTGCAGTGAGCACTCAGTAGCTGACCTCTAATAAGCAAGTGAGCTCGACCTTTAAGTTCAATAACATACCAATAACTATTTTTTGTTTTGTTAATCGGATACGAGGCAGATTCAGGTCCTTGGGCAGCTGGCTACTTGCCATGAGCTACCTGCGCAAAACAACGAAATGTGTCAGCTGCTCTCTAAAGAGTTTGTGTATAGGTGTATGGTATGTCTGAGACATCTCTCACTAATCAAGATTGTTGTCTTGTTGCTCCCTTAGGGTTTTGAGAACTGCAAAGCAAAGCTGGAGAGTTCTGCAACCCCAAGATGTCAAGAGACAATATTTTTAATTAGCCAAGAGACATCTCTGACATCCCATTCAGTTTTTAAAGCATTTCTTTATCAGTAAATTAACAATCATGAGAAAGACAAAATCAAAAATTCTACTAGCACTGTTTCTGAATGCTTAGCAGCTGTGCTGCTTGTAGTGTCTGTACAAATCTGCAGCGTTAACAAGCATTTGTCAATGCTGAATGTTGTCTCACTGGCATTGGCATTGGTAGTGCCAGTGCCAGAGCTAGAGATGCATAATAGGAATGGCAGTGAAGTACTGAAGTGATGCCAACCCCACACCCACCCTGTAGAGAGTGACAGGCATTGGGGTGTGCCTTTGGGTCATCAGCTATAACGCTCACCCTACCCTGTAGACAAGCGTTGTAGTCTGCTTTGGGGTCTTTAGGCATTATACTTACCCCATTCCATAAGGAAATACGCTGACGTGGGTGCAGTACAGGAGAATGAGGTGAATTGTGTGGCCGAACAGTGCAAGGCACACCATGATGCCCGTCAGTGGCTGCAGGGTGGGTGTGGGTGTGGAATGGCGCGAGCATTACATCCGATGATCCCAAGTCACACCCCTGGCACCTGTCAGTCTGTACACGGTGGGGTGCTACAGTTGGAAACCCCAACACTGTAGACATGCTGTGGTATTTTCACTCCAGATTTTCAACATGGGCTGTTTGTGAGCCCACCTCATGAAAAGCAGCACTATCAGTTTGTTAGCTGAAATATGGTTTTGCACAGCAGCTATACCATTTGGCGACATAGGGACGAAAACACATTTTGGGCAGGATGTGGAGAATGGCAACTGTACTGTTCATGAGGAGGCGTAAAAAAATGGCAATGTTGAAAATGTGGAGTGAAAATATGAAAAATTGGTGAAGTCATGAGCATGCATAGAAAGTGCGCAACACACGTCCGTAACCCAATTATTTCAGGGAGTTTGTCACCCACATTTTTAACATAGGCATTTTGGGACCTCCCCCATGAACAGTTGTGCTGTGATTTTGTTAACCTGTCCCAAAAGTTGATTTCCCACAACGACCATGCCATTGTGTTCCACAGGTGCGGAAACACATTTTGGGCAGGATGTGAAAAATGACAGCTGTACTGTTCTTAAGGAGGTGCAAAAAAATGCCAGTGTTGAAAATTTGGCATGGAAATATTGCAAATTTGCGAAGTTACAAGGGTGCATGGAAACTACGCAATTCACACTTGTACCAGTCACTGTATGGACTTTCGGCACCAAATTTTCAACATAGGCATTTTAGGACCTCTGCTCATGTACAGTGACACCACCATTTCCTCAAACTGTCCCGAAAAGTGATTTCGCACAGCGACTGCGCTATTCTGCGCCAGACGTGCGAAAGGACATTTCAACCAGGATATATGTAAAATGACAGCTCTACTGTTCAAAAGGAGGTGTGGAAAAATACCAAGTTTGCAAATCTGGAGTGAAAATATTACAAATTAATGAAACTTACAATAAATGCGTGCAAACTACGTCATAGCACAGTGACTCAGTCATTTTATGAGTATCGTCACATAATTTTCAAAATAGGTATTTTAGGACATCTGCTCATGAACAGTGTCATTGTCATTTTTGTAATCTGTCCCGAACACTGATTTCCCACAGCAACCGCGCTAATCTGTGCCGGAAGTGCGAAAACACATTTGGGCCAGGGTGTGAAAAATGATAGCTGTACTGTTCACAGGGAGGTGTGGAAAAATGGCAATGTTGAAAATCTGGCGTGAAAATATTGCAAATTCGCGAAGTTACAAGCGTGCATAGCAACTGCGCAACGCATGCTAGTAAAATACAGGTTACTCACCTGTAACACGAGTTCTAGGAATGGTATATGTTGTTCAATCCACACTTACTGGCAGACTCCTAGCAGTTCTCTGGGAGGAGGGAGGCAAGGCGAGCACCCCCTACTTAGGGAATAAGGACTGGAGAACCGAGGTCCCAAAACCAGCATCCCGACGTGACTCAAGGTCGATGTGGTAGTGGGTAATGAAGGTGTGTGCAGACTTCCAGGTAGCAGCCCTGCAGATTTCCTGGATAGGGACGTCCTCGGAAGCAGCCACCGATGCAGCGGTATGGCGGGTAGAATGAGCTCTTATCCCTTTGGGAGGCTCCATGCCCGCCAACCTGTAGTAGAGATCTATGCAGGAGGTGACCCACCTGCTTATCGTCTGCCTGGCTGCAGGTCTGTCAGGTGCAGCTTCAGCATAGGTGACAAAAAGCTGGCGAACCTCTCCCCGAACTTCAGCCGCTCGCTCCTTCTAATAAGAGAGCGCTCTTCTAGGGTCCAAAGTGTGGAGCCTACATTTGGCCTCCGAGGTGTGACTGGGGTAGAACACCAGCAGAGTCAACACCTGGTTAAGGTGAAACTCCGACACCACCTCCGGAAGGAATTTCGGGTGGGGGCGCAGGACAACCTTGTCCCTGTGGAAGACCAGATAAGGAGACTCTATGGAAAACGCCTGGAGCTCTCCCATCCTTCTGGCTCACGTAACAGCCACCGAGAAGGCAGTCTTCCACGACAGGTGGGAGATATCGCACCTGTGCATCTGTTCGAATGGCTTGCCCATGAGCTTAGCCAATACCAGCAGCAGGTCCCACGGAGGTGGAGGTTCTCGCACCGGAGGGGATATGTGCTCAAGGCCTTTGAAAAAGCGTCCAACCACCTTTTCCTGCGCTACTGACTGCTTTCTGACCTGCGCCCAGTAAGCAGAGATGGCTGCCAGGTGCACCTTAAGGGTCGTCGACCGAAGCCCTAGCTGAGAAAGGGACCATAGGTAGTCCAGAATGCTGACCAAGGAACAGGAGGAAGGGTCCAACCCCTTATCCTGACACCAAATGGAGAATCTCTTCCATTTGAAGGCATAGCATTTTCTGGTCGACTCCTTTACGGGATGCCTCAACAACGATGAGGACCTTGTCAGAAAGACCCAAGGCCTGGAACTCTAGCCGCTCAGGAACCAGGCCGTCAGGTGCAGGGACTGAAAGTCCGGGTGGAGTACCTTCCCCTGGTTGACTCAGATCAGGTCCGGGCGAGATGGAAGCCGCCTCGGGAGCCTGGAGCTGAGGCTGAGGAGATCTGGATACCAGAACTGGCAGGTCCAGTCTGGGGCTACCAGAATCACCTGCGCCTTGTCCCTCCGCACCTTGAGAAGCACCTCTCTCTGGGCGGACGAATGGGATACCCTCCCTGCAGATGAGCCGGAACGATCCACCACTGGAGAGAGTTCCCCATCTCCTGGGTTACTATCACTGGCTGGTCCAGAGGACTGGAGCGCTGTGACCACTGGCGGGCCAGCCCCCACTGCAGGGGACGCATATGCCAGCGGGCCCAACAGACCACACTGGTGCAGGCCGCCATGAGGCCTAGGAGGTGCAGGAAGTCCCAAGCAGGGCGCAACTGCCCAACCAGAAATGACTGGGCAAAGTAGGAAAGAACCTCGGCCCTGTCCGCGAGGAGCCGTGCTCTGGCTTGGAGAGAGTCAAGCTCTGCCCCGATGAACTGAATCACCTGCGTTGGCACAAGTTCCGATTTGGCCTCGCTGATGAGGAGGCCAATCTAAGAGCAGATCTGGAGGGCCAGATCCCTGGACCATTTCGCCTCCAGCCTGGAGGGGGCTGCAATCAGCCAGTCGTCCAGGTAAGGGTACACCCGGACCTTTCGGCACCGCAGGAATGCTGTCACCACTGCCATGCATTTGGTGAAGACTCTGGGAGCTGGAGAGAGGCCGAAGGGCATGGCCCGGAACTCGTAAAGGGATCCCTCTGCCCTGAAGCGGAAGAATCACTGGTGAGACGGACGGATTGGACGTGAAAGAACGCGTCCTGGAGGTCCAGAGAGCAGAACCACATGCTTCGTTGCAAAGATGGAATGATCTGAGCCAGAGTGACCATCCTGAAAGTACGAGACCTTAGGAACTTGTTCAGGTCGTGTAGGTCTAGAATGGGGCGCCAGCCCCCTGTCCAATTTGGGACCAAGAAGTACCTGACCAGAAACCCTGGGTCTGGTGGAGGATCCGCCACCTCCCTGATCACCTCCTTCTGGAGGAGCAGGGCAATGTCGGCTCGATGAGCCAACAGAGAAGCTGCGGACCCCGTAGCCCTCCATGGGGTGACGGCTCGACAGGGTGAGGACTGCTCGAATTCCAGAGGCAGACCCTTTCCTACCACTTCCAGCACCCAGCGGTCCATGGTGATATCTGACCAGGCAGAAAGGAAATGGCGGAGCTGGGGAGGAGTGACGAGGCTGGGGGGAAGACACCCCTCAACATGTTACTGGGCAGGCTTGGAGAAAGGACCAGCTGAGGAGCCTCCTGGACCTTTCCCTCCCAGCTTCCTGTTGGAGGAAGCAGCAGGCTTGGCTTTAGGGTGACAAGTGCGAGCCTGCTGGCCCTGATGTGCCGCAGGGGCTTAAGACCAAAAGGGCTTACGCTGCTGCTGGCGGCTTTTGTCCTTCTGGGCAGATGTGAGAGAGTCCAAGGTGTCGTTGGACTTCTCGATCCTTTGCAGATGACCCTCCACCCCGGGACCGAACAAGTCGGTACCAAAGAAGGGAACGTCTGCAAGCTTGTGCTGGGTATCTGCCATAAAGGTAGAGATCCGCAGCCAAGCTCTGCGGCGCATGGCCACTGCGGCCGATACAGACCGGGCACATGAGTCAGCGATGTCCAGGGAAGTCTGGAGCTGCTGCTTGGCCACCGCCCTTCCCTGATCCCGCACTTGCTTGACCATCGTCTGAAGGTCAGCTGGGAGATAAGGAATCACCTCATCCAGGGAGCCCGAAAGGGCGTGTGAAAAGTGTGCCATCAGAACGGCCGAGCTGGCCTGACAAAGGCCTAGCGAGGAAGCAGCATAGACTTTCCGCCCGGAGTAGTCCAGTTTCTTGGACTCCTTGTCAGGAGGCTTGTCCACATCCCGAGCGTTCCCGTAACGCCGGAAAACGCCGTCGGTCACTAGCCCCTCCACGGAGGGGTGTTCCAATAAACTGGAGAGTGAACCAGTGGGAACGGCATACTTCCGAGCCATCCTGGCCGGAGTTGCTGGACAAGAAGCTGGCCACTGCCATAGCTCCAGGGCCGGGCCAACAATGGCTTTGGCCACCAGGAAGGCCTCCGTGGGGGAATCCCCTCGGTCCAGTATCTCCATGAGGGGATACTTGGCCCGTTTTGAAACGAGTTCAAGCTTCATCCCAGTGGACTCTGAGATGAGTCGAAGCACTCCAAGAAACGAGGATGGGCTCGCGTCCACTGACTGACCCCCGGTGGACTCCAGGTCAAGTGGCCTGGAGAACAAGGAGTCATCATCGTAAGACTCCGAGGAGTCTTCAAACAGCTGCCGAGGTCGATCGGGAGTGAGGGTGACCGACAATCAATGGGGCAAGCCCTGACCCAATCGAGAATCCTTGGTCGGGGCCCCAGTTTTAGGTTGTGGAGGCAGGGGTTCCACCACAATGGGTGGCATAGCCGGTTTCAGCTGAAAAAACGGTGCCAGCATCGGCTCCTCGACTACAATGAGGGGTTGTTTCGGCCGCTCCTGTGACAGCCACTTAATGGCCGGGGAAGGCGACTGAGTCTGCTTATTCCCGGTCAAAAGGAGCTGCTGCCACATTAGATCCTCGTAGCGCCGAACCAATTTGCTCCGGAGCCTATCCTCCAAAGAGGATGAAGATGAGGATAAGCGGTGCTGCCGCTTTCCACGGTGCCAAGACCAACACCGCCGATGTCGGCGGAATCGGCTGGACCGGAAAGAGGTCCGAGACAGAGACCGTTGGTGTTTCTGAGAGTGGGTCTGACAGGGGACGGTGGAAACCCACTCCTCCCTCGGTTCAGGGACCTTAACCGGGGACTCCAGCACAGGAGGCACAGGCAAGTCCTCGGTTTCCACCAGGGGAACCGGTGAAGAACGGTTGTCGGCTTCTCCAGTCGACAGCCCATCCGACGGGTAGAGAAAAATCTCGACTGCATCAACGGGTGTCTCAGCCAGCTGACCTGACAGGGACACCGTGAAGCCAGCGGCCTTAGCCACAACCTTGACCGAAGTAGAGTGTCTACTATCCAGGGAAGGGGACCTCTCCCGCTCCCACGAACATCGACGGTGGGACTTACCTTTGGAGTCCTTCTTTTTGGACCAAGAGGAATGTCCCGAAGGCCATTCTCCCTTGGTGGAGTGGGATTGGCAAAGCTCCTTGAAAGAAACTGTATAGGAGGAGGAGCCCAAGGAGAGCGGGATAAATGCCACGACCGAGGATGATGATGATGCGGCCTGGGCCACCGCCTCCTCCTCGAGGGCTATCATCTGCTCCAGCTGTTCAGCCAAGCCCGCAGCCGCGGACACCACCCAACGGGCCTCCTTCAACTTGACCGGAGGATAACATTTCTCGGGTCGCCCCAAAAGCAATCGGGCAGTGCGGTCCTCCAAGACTAAAGCCGAAAAGGATCTGCACAACTCACAAGCCTGTGAGTCATGGCCGAGTACAAGGCAATAAACGCATGTGGAGTGCGGATCGGTCCGGGACATATTCTGCCCACAGGGGCACCAACAAAATCCGGGAGTTGATTTGTCCATCGCAGCCACGAGGGAAGATAAAGACCGAAGTCTTGTAAATTTTAAAATTAGTTTCGGGTTAACCAAAGAGTTTGGATCCAGGCCTAAAATGCAGAGCACAAAGAAGGGAACCTGAGCTTCCAAGCGGTAAGGAAGATCTGGCGTCATGGGGCGGAGCCGAGAGTTTTACCACCCGGGTGGGTGGGAGGAGCCAGCCTGAAGACCTTCCGGCAAGATTTAAAGCGGCAAGGAACCTGCCAGTAAGTGTGGACTGAACAACATATCTATGTCCCTAGAAGCAGCCATTTTTTGGACTTTTTCCACCAAATTTGCAACATAGGGTTTTTGAGAGTCCAACTCATGAACACTGGCATTGTCGTTTCGTTAATCCCGAAAGATGATTCCACGCAGTGACGTGAAATCACCTTTCTGGGCCGAATAATGCCACGACAGTGGCAGAATTCATGAGGAGGGGTCCCAAAAACCCCATGTTGAAAATTTGGTGCAAAAATTCCAAAAAATGCCCAAGATATGCATCAAAGTTGAAAAAACACTACACCACTGTACAGCTTACCGGCATTTCGTCAGTTCGCGGTCAGCTTTGAAGAGTGCAGACATCTTCCCAGTCTAATGAAGACTTCGCGCCGGACTGCGGAGGTAAGTATGGGTGAGGTTGGGTGTGGGGAGGCAGGGTGGGCAGAGACAGTGAGGACCATTTTCGTTTTTCACAGCTTTAAAAAAAAAAACATTGTGGGACGGGATGTTTTTGAGGGCATTTGGCACGCTGGGTGGGCTCCCAGCATGCACCCAAGTCTTTTTGTTGGGGAGGGTTCTGTAGCCGACAGGAGTTGGGCACCCCGTCCAGCACATACCTGGGGGAGGCCTGACGGAGGCTGGGCACCCCCTCGGCAAGCAACTAAAGGTCGGGGGGACACATTATGCCGACGGGGAGTGGGCTGCCCCATCGGCAAAATAAAAGGGGACAGGGGGATAAACACCAATGGGGATTGGGGCCCCTGTCGGCAAAGGAAAACTGTTGGGGGGCGTGCATGATGCTGAGGGGGACTGGCCACCCCCTCTGCATACACTGTACATGTGAGGGCGCACATTATGCCGATGGGAAGTGGGCTCCCCCGTCGGCATTGTGACAGGGAGCGGCCGCAGTCACTGCCGCCATGTTGCCTGCCCTTCGGGAGGCGTGTTATGGTCACGCAGCATGAGAGCTTCACTCATTGCAGCGGACATTTTCTTTGTTCTGGTGGCCACATTTGGTATTCGTGAGGTCAGAGCCTGCTGCTGGCTGATTGGGGAATGAGGGATGCACCTTCTGATGTGTGCCCTGCATTCGCCCAACACTGGTCACGCATCCCAATGTGCTACCACCGCGCCTCCAAATGTGCTACCACCGCAAGATGTTGACTTGTGCGCAAGCGTGCGAGCCAACATAAAAATTACTCAGCTTAGAAATTGTGTTTCTTCTCATGTAGTCTTGCTGTATTTGGACATATTCTGACGTAAGCAGCACTTGAACTGCCCCGGAGAGGAAAGAGCCAATTTCTATGCCAGGCATAGAATGTTGAGCTCGAGCTCGGTTTTCAAATCTCTGTCTGTGGTGCCTCAGAGTGTAATCGTCAGATTCTTATGAGCAAACTAACTACACTTCCAGTGTGAAAATTATAAAACATATAAGCCAACAGGCAACAACTTGGGTCCAAAAGACTCAAGTCGAGAACCCAACAGAAAAAACAGGTAGTGAACATGATATACAAATCTAAGTTAAAGCATAACAACCACCACCCCAACCTGAAGAGGAGGAGGGCAAAGTACACCCCTGAGGTGCAACACTGTACCTGCCAGCCCACATCCCAAAACTAGGTTTTGAGAGGGGAGGCGGGGGAGTCAGAATACAACAAGACTCCAGTAGAAGAAAGTACAGTTACGCAAGAACTTACCGTAACAGTAGATCTTCGAGAGAGGCTCCTGCAGTAGGTAATTACATATAGGACTGACGCCGGCAGGCAGCAGGACCCCACGGAAAAATTTCTAGTTAGCAGTCCCTGGCGTCACGTCAGGTGACCGATGTCGGTATAAAGGGGCGGTCCCTGACGCCTGCCTTCCAGTTCTTTCCCGCCACAGGCCAGAAAAGCCGGACAAGAGAGGAGCGGATATTTCCCTCACTGGAAAAGGAGCTGAAAAAGCCTACGGGGATGGAGGGTGGGAAGGTATTACCTACTGCAAGAGCCTCTCTCGAAGATCTACTGTTACGGCAAGTTCTTACATAACTGTACTATCTTACTTCGAGAGGGCTCTTGCAGTAGGTAATCACATATAGGACTGAATCCCAAGCAGTCTGGAACAAAGAGAGGCACCGGGAGGAGGAAACTACTCCAAAAAGCAGTTGTAGCTGTGCAAGCCTCAAGATAAGAGGCCTTGCAAAACAGCCAGCCCGAAGCCTGCTCTACAGCGAGAGGCAACATCCAAACTGTAGTGTTTAGTAAAGGTATGGACGGAAGTCCAGGTTGCAGCAGCACAGATGTCCACCGCAGACACATTCTTGAAATAAGTGCTGAGGCAGCTACTCCTCTGGTGGAGTGGCCTCTTACTTGACCCGGAAGGGTCTTCTTGTATTTGTCATAACAGAAAGTGATGCAATGAGCCAACCATTTAGACAGGCATTGCTTGGAAACAGCATTGCCTTCCCTTTTATGAGCAAAAGAGACAAACAATTGATCAGTCTTTCTGAGATCCTTCGTCCTGTTGGTATAGTATCTCAGAATCCGGTGAACATCCATAGTATGGAGTAAATACTCCCCTTGATTAGAGTACTGTGTGAAAAAGGCAGGTAACTCTATGGACCGATTTAGAGTAGACTCTGCTACTACTTTAGGAAGAAACTTAGGATTCGTGCGAAGAGCAACACGTTCCTTGTGAAAAATCAAGTATGGGATTTTACACATCAGGGCCTGGAGCTAAGAAATTCTCCGAGCAGAAGTATTGGCCACCAGGAAGAGGATCTTCCACGAAAGGAACTTCAAATCTGCAGAAGCTGCAGGTTCGAAGGAAGGGAGAGTAAGTTTCTCAAGGACAAAGTTCAAGTCTCAAGGGGGAGCAGGAGTACAGATGGGGGACCTCAAATGGAGGGCCCCTCTGAGAAAGGTCTTGGAGACCTCCAGTTTAGCGAAAGCTTTGTCTGCGAAGGGAACATGGTAGGCCGAGATAGCCGCCATGTGTACCTTCAGAGAAGAATGACTGAGACCCAGGTCAAACAGATAATGCAGATACTCCAGCAGAAGCCCCACTGAACAGGAGAAGGGTTCCACGTTCTTGGAAGCAGCCCAGATAGTGAATCTTTTCCACTTCATTACATAAATGGATCTGGTGGAGGGTTTTCTGGCTTCCACCAAAATCTCCGCCACTTTGGGAGACACTCCAAAACAGGATTGGGCTAAATCTGCAGGAGCCATGCATGCAGTTGAAGGGATTTGAGGTCTGGATGAACCAGGGTCCCCTGATCCTGGGTCAGTAAACCTCGAGGAAGAGGAAGAGGAAAAGGAGGATCCTCTGAGTATTGTTGTAGAAGAGAGAACCAAACTTGCCTGGGCCAGAAAGGAGTAATCAGAATCATTCATGCTCCTTCTGAAGCTAGTTTCTGCAAGACTCGTGGGATAAGTGGAATTGGGGGAAAGGCACAGATGAATCTGTCCTTCCAGTCTAGAGACAGAGCGTCGCTCCAAAAAGCACCTCGCTCTGGAATGAGCGAGCAGAAGACGAGAAGTTTTATGCTTAGAGAGGATGTGAGGTTTGCACCTGTGGTGTTCCCCAAAGTCGGAAGATATTGTCTAGGACCCCTTGGTCCAGTTCCCACTCGTGAGTCAGAGCAGAAGAGCGACTTAGCTTGTCTGCCAGGGTGTTGACGACTCCCGGAACATGAATTGCCGTGAGGTGAAGGTCGTGTTGTGTTGCCTAATCCCAAACCCTCATTGCCTCTCTGCAAAGAGGGTAGGACAGAGTCCCTCCCTGTTTGTTGATGTACCACGCTATGCACATGTTGTCCGTCTGAACGGCAAGGTGGCCGGGAAGGATGTATTGGTGAAGGGCTTGGAGAGCATACAACACTGCCCGAAGCTCAAGCACATTGATGTGGAGAGCTTGTTCTAGCTTGGACCAGGAGCCCTGAGTCCAATGAGGGCCTAGATGGGCTCCCCAACCTTCGCCCGAGGCGTCTGTGGTTAAGAGTCTGGGAGGGGAGAGGACGAAAGAAAGGAACTTCCCGAAACAGGTTCTCTCAAACCATCCACCATTGCAAGTCTCGAAGCATCGGCGAGAAGACCAGAACTGGGTGATCTAGATCGTCCACTAGCTGATCCCATTGAGATATTCTCATGTGGAGTCGAGCGCGAGGAACCGTCGGGATAGCAGCTGCCATGAGCCAGAGAAGGCGAAGGACTGACCTCGCAGAGACCGTCCTGCGGTCGGACAGCAGATTTATTTGGGTCTGGAGGGTGGACGCCCTGTCTGGAGGCAGGAAGGCCTTGCCCGTGGTCTTATCGAGAATCGCCCCAATAAACTGTGGTCTCTGGGATGGGTCAAGATGAGACTTGGAATGGCTGATGGTAATACCCAGGCAGGCAAAAAACCTGCTGGGTAAGGGAGAGGAAACGCAGGAGTTCCTCCCTGGACGAGGCCGCATGGAGACAATCGTCCAGGTACAGGAAAACCTGCACTCCCCTGGTACGCAGGTGGGCCGCCACCACTGCCAGGCATTTGGTAAACACTCGGGGGGCCGAGGATAGACCAAACGGGAGCGCCTTGAACTGGTAGTGGTCCCTCTGGAATGCAAAACGAAGGTATTTGCAATGAGATGGGCGAATGGGAATGTGCAGATAAGCATCCTGCATATCCAGAGCACACAGCCATTGACCCGGCCAGAGGAGGGGCAGAAGGCTCTGCAAAGAGAGCATCCTGAACCTTTTGTATTCTACGAAAAGATTCAGGGAACTGAGATCCAAAATTGGTCTGAGATCTCCTGTCTTCTTTGGGACCAGAAAGAAATGGGAATAGTAACCCATCCCTCACAGATGAAGGGGGACGGGCTCTATTGCTTGTTTCAGCAGGAGAGGTGAAATTTCCTCCTGGACCAAGAGAAGACGTTCCCATGAATACGACAACTTCAGAGAGGGGTGGCAGGGTGGTTTCTGAAGAAACTATATCGAGTGTCCTTCTGCTATGAGCTGGAGCACCCAAGAATCTGTGGTTATCCTCTCCCATCCCGGAAGGTGGAGGGAAAACCTCCCTCCTACCGGTTCCTCCGGGGAGTCCGGAGGCAGTGGGAGAGAAAAGGAGTCAGGTGGTGTGGGGCAGCGCTGCAGCTGAAGCACCCGCTGCTTTTTTGGGCAGGGGAGCTTAGCAGCTGTGGGGGCCCGGCATTTTGTGGCCCGCCTTCCCTGGGGTTTCGCTTTTGGCCGATTCCGTCTGTGAAAGGGACGGCGTTGCTGCTGATGGGGACGGTACATGGAATCAACTGACTTCAGTGCCGTCCCTTTCTCTTGCAAAATCGGTGATGTCCTTGACGTCACCCCCGAAAAGCACCGACTTCCGGAAGGGTGCTTCCTGAATAGCAGATTGCACCTCCGGGACCAACCCTGACACACAGAGCCAAGCATGACGCCGTAGGCCTACAGCGAAAGCTGAGCTCCGCCCAGCAGTATCCACTGCATCGTATGTCGCACGAAGCATGTGTCGACTGGCCGAACGAGCAGAGCAGACAAGATCAGCCAATTCCTGCTTGACTTGGGAATCAGGCAAAGAGTCCAGTTTGGCTTCCACCAGAGTCAGAATGGCCTTGTGGTAGTCCCCCATATGGCCGACATAGTTCAGGGCCCTGATCCCCAGCGTGGAGGAAGCGTAAATCTTTCTCCCATACTGGTCCAGAAGGCGTGAGTCCTTATCAGGTGGTGACGAGCTAAGATGTTTGGGGTTTGCCGACCGGCCGTGAGCGGCGCTAATCACGACCGAGTCAGCACGAGGGTGAGAATCCAGGAAATCAACACCCTCTGGAGCCTGATATAGCCTGTTCGACTTCCTAGGAAGTGGGGCTAAAGCTGACGGCTGTTTCCATATTGTGGAAACGAGGTCGGCGTGAGGCTCTATCCAGGGTGGCACCAAGGTAGGAGCTGTCACGGGCAGATCCAGATGTCCCTCGAGTTTCAGACGCTGAGGATCTGGTTCCAGGGAGTGCCACTGAAGAACCTCCTGGATTTTCCTAAGCAACTCTGTAAAAGAAGGATCCTCCGGAGACTTCGGAGGAGTCCTTGGCCTGGGCTTCGATGGAGAGCGTGGCTCGTCATCTCTCTCGGAGCAACCGTCGGAAGAATCCGAGGAGTCCGAGGGTGAAGAGGAAGATGAAGAGGGAAATAAATTCCTTTTCCTGACCCAGGGGAGGGACAGACCTCTTGGGAAGTCCCCGGAGAAGCGTGTCCTGCCCCTCTCTGGATCCAGACGGAAGAACCCTGGAGTGCGGAGGTGAGTGGGAGTGTGCCACCGGATCGACGGGAACCTGGGACGCACATGTCGCGGGCGGCTCTCAACCCCTTGGTGAGCGGAGCCTTGGCCTCAGCCCACCAGGAAGCCAGAGTCTCCTGCAGGTTCACCGGCGGCCGTGAGGGCGGTGGAGGAGGAGGCAGGGTATAAGGATATGGGTTATAACCGTATGGAGCATATCCAAAACACGGCTGCCGGTAGCCCGGCGTCTGGTATTGTGGCGTCGGGAAGCCCGGCGTCTAGTAGGACGGAGGGTATCAGGAAGCCGGGGGGGCTGCCGGAGCAGACAGCCCAGCCGGTGGCCTCACGGGCGGGTCCACATTGGAGGGCCCGGAGGGCCCAAAGGGAGCGGGATATCTCCCGGAGTCGGTAGGGCTGGCGTCGGAGGTACCAACGTCGGAAGGGCCGGCATCGGAGCTGGCGTCCAGGGAGCCGACGTCAGATCCGGCGTATCAGATGGCGGAAGGGCTGACGGAAGAGGAAGATCCCCAGCTTCGCCCGGGGATGGAGGGGAGAAATCCCCGGGGTTGTGTTGGGGAGACACTGGGTCCCCAGACAGCAGTGAAGGCTGCAGGAAACCGGGTACGACGGACATGGGAGGGTCCGTCGTTGGTTCCTTCGCCAGCCGGACGAGCCAACGTGTGGCTTAAGGGCGAGTTCCCGGCAGGCACCGGAGGAGCCGGCGTCCGACTTATGAGAGCCATCACCGGAGGCAGGTCGAGTAGAGGGATCGTGCTGGTCCGTTGGAGTGGAGGCCACGCGCCACCCCGAAGGGTCAGGCGTCTTACTGGCCCTCCCCGGGCAGACGTTGGAGAAGCAGACACCCGACTTACCGGAGTCGCCCGCAGTGGTAGGCCGCAGCCTTGCGGCGAACCAGGGGCGGAGGCCTCCACTGCCCGGGAGGCGCCGCAAGGCCCGGCGCAAGCCAGACGGGTGGGCGCCCCTCGAAACCTCAGAGGCGGCCGTCGGAGGCGTTCCCCGGAGGGGACGTTACCTGTGTCCCAGCGACTCCCGAGGAGACATGGTAGAGGACCCTTGTCCCGGTGCCTCTCCTTCTCCTTCTTCTTCCAATGGCCTTCAGGGGAAGTTAATGCCTGCCTCAGTTTTTTGAGCTCCTTTTCCACTGAACTAATTTTCTTGTTCAGAATATGGGCTTCCAGGGATTGCTGCCGCCTTTTCCGGGTAGCCGCGTTGAAGCTGAGGCAGTGCTGGCACTTCTCGACCAGGTGATCGGGGCCTAGGCAGAACAGGCACAGGGAATGGCCGTCTTTGTGCGGTAGTTATGCGCCACACGAATCGCACTTATTTTTGTGCTCAGAGGGTGTAGGGGACGACATACACCAACGATGGTACTGACGCCTGGTCGAAAAAAAAGCAATTATTGCAGTGAAAAACAACGAAGATAGGGGCTGACGGCAAAACTTTTCCGCGGAGGCACTGCACGAGCTAACGGGGAAATCACTGGAAGAGGGCGCCAGGGACCGCCCCTTTATACCGACGCCCTCGACGCTGGTCACCTGATCGGGGGCGGTCCTTGCCGGGACCGCTAGCTAGAAATTTTTCCGTGGGGTCCTGCCGCCTGCCGGCGTCAGTCCTATATGTAATTACCTACTGCAAGAGCCCTCTCGAAGTAAGATACACAGTTACTAAGGTGAGTAATTTTTTCTTCAAACAACATGAAGTCTTGCTGTATTCTGACATGAGCAGACGACCAAGCAGTACCTCCATGGAGGAGGGTACCGAACCTATTTTGGGAATAGGCTCTGCAGTACTGCTGTACCAGACTTAGCATCACTCCTAGCCTGGATATCCAGAGTAATGCTTGGTGAAATTATGGACTGTTTTCCAGGTGGCTGCTTTGCAAATCTCTAACAAGGGTGCATCTCTGGCAGCAGCCAGAGAAGCAGCTGTACCCTAGTCGAGTGAGCCCTCAGGCCTAAGGGAGGTGTTTTACCTAGCTTGGCATAGCAGAACTGTATACAAGAGAATCAGCCCAGCAATAGTTCTCTTAGTAGCAGGCCTACCTTTTCCCACTTCACCGTAAGCCAGCAACAACTGAAGACAGTCATTCCTATGTGCCTCAGTATGCTCAATGTAGTAGCTAAGTGCCCTCTTAACATCCAGACTGTGTAATAATCTTTCTCCTGAAGAATGATCAGTGAAAAACACAGGAAGAGACATGGACTGGTTCAGATGAAAATCTGAGACCACTTTGGGTAAGAACCTCCTATTGGTTCTGAGGACCACCTTCTCTCTATGGAATGAGATATCATCATGTTCAACTGACAGGGCCTGTAATTCACTAATTCGCCTGGCAAACATGATAGCTAACAGAAATACAGTTTTTCCAGGTCAGGTACTTAAGCTCGGCCAAAGCCAGAGGTTCAAAGGGTGGCTAAATAAGCTGAACAATGCAGATATTGAGATCCCAAGCTGGAGTAGGCTCTCTAAAAGCTGTGTTGATATGAACCAGACCTTAAAAGAACTTACCAAAGATAAGGTGAGATGCCAGGGAATAGCCCTTACCTGCAGAGAGGAATGCAGACACAGCTGCTAAATTAACTTTTAAAGTGGCTGGCCTAAGCCATTAAGGTGAACCAGATAATCCAAAAGTGTAGCAATGCCAGCAGCATCTGGTGAAATATCCTTACGGGAACACGAAATGCTGAATCTTTTCCATTTGAAATTCAAAGTTTTCCTGGTAGTGGGTTTCCAAGAAACCTTAAGGATGTCCAAAACTCCCTGAGAAAGATGCAGGGCAGCACAGTCACACTTCAAGAGCCAGGCCTTGAGATTGAAAGACTGAAGATTGGGGTACCAGAACCTCCCCTGAGAGGAGGTTAGGGGACTGTGTCTTTTGGGAAGAGACAGGGGGAGTGAGACTGCTAGAGACAACAGAGGATACCAAGGCTATCTGGCCCAGTCTGGAACCAGAAGAATTACTGTGCAGGGTTGTGACCTTATCTTGACTAGAACCCTTAACAACAGGGGAAAGGCATAAAGGAACTTGCCTTCTCAGTTCAATATCAGGGCATCCAGGGGAACAGTCCCTAGGACTGGGGTCTGCAGCAGAAGAGGGGAAGTTGGTGATTGCCTGGGGCTGCTAAGAGATCCATCTCTGGAGTGCCCCACCTGGTGAAGATTACTTTCAGTATGAGAGGATCCAAGGTCCATTCATGATGGCCCTGGGAGATTCTGCTCAGAGCATCTGCTAGCACATTGTCCTTCCCTGGGAGGTGGACTGCTATTAGGGATGTTTGCAGGAAGTAGGCCAGAGACCATATTTTTATGGCCTCTGTGCACAAGGCGGTAGACAGAGTGCCCGTTTGCTTGCTGATGTACCACATGGTGCTGTCTGTCCTGACCTGAACCACCTTGTTCCTCACTGAGTCCAAGAAAACTTGAAGGGCTAGGAATACTGCCCTGAGTTCCAGAAGATTGATATGAAGGAGAGATGCTTGTGAAGACCAAACACCCTGTGCTGTGAGGGCTCCTAGGTGGGCTCCCCAGGCCAGGAGAGAAGCATCTGTTCGTGCCACTGAATGAGACTGACTGAGGAATGGGACACCTTGTCAGAGATTATCCTGATCCAGCCACCACTGGAGAGCTTGGACCAGAGTCTGAGTCACTGGAACCATTTTGGTGAGAGAATCTTTTTTCTGAGACCAAAAAGACCTTAGGTGAAACTCATTGTCCCTCATTTGGAACTTGGCTCCTTGTACCACTGCAGTGGAAGTTGCCATGTGGCCTAGGAGCTGAAGAAAATGTCTTGCTGGGCGAGAAACCAGAGGATGAAATGAAGAAGCCAGATCTTAAGGGCCTTTACCCTTGTTAGTGGGGGGAAGACCTTTGCTTGAACAGTATCTAACTAGCCCTATGAAAGTGAGGAGTTGTACTGGTTCGAGAACTGACTTTGGCAGATTGAGAAGGAATCCCAGAGAACTGAGCAAATCCTGACTGACATGAAGAGCTGACCTGACCTGGTCGGGAGACTGTCCTACAATGAGCCAGTCGTCCAGGTATGGGAATAGAGAAATCCCTTGACTTCTGAGGAAGGCCACTACTACTACAAGGCACTTTGTAAACACTCTTGGAGCCGATGTTAGGCCGAAAGGCATGGCAGTGAACAGATAATGGCCTGAAGGCATCTCGAACCTGAGGAACTTTCTGTGGGAGCACCTGATAGGAATGTGGAAATAGGCATCCTTGAGGTCCAGGGATGCTAACCAATCTACTGGTTTCAGAGAGGGAAGAATTACTCCCAGTCTCACCATTTTGAACCTTGGTTTTAAGATGCGTTTGTTCAAATACCTCAAGTCTAGGATGGGTCGCCACTCCCCTGTCTTTTCTGGGGTAAGGAAATATCTGGAGTACAGACCCTTGCCCCTGTGTAGAGTAGGAAAACTCTCCACGGCTCTGAGAACCAACAGAGAGGAAACCTCTGCTTCTACAGCAATGGTTTCTGAGATGTTTGCAGGTGGAAAAGATCCGACCCTCATTTTTGGAAACTTCTTGAAACTGAGGGCCAGTCCCTGGCTTACTACCTCCAGGACCCACTTGGCTGAGGTAACAGACTTCCAAGCCTGGAAGTAGTAAGCCAGCCTGCCTCCTACTGGAATTGGGGAGTCGACCCAGGCTGACACATCAGGGTGTCTGCTTGGCAGGAGCCTTGGACTGGGAAGAGGATGCAGCCCTCCTCATCCCCCTCCTGCCTCTCCCTCGGAAGAACCCCCTCTGTGGGAAGGGAGAGGAGGCCTGGCTTGGTAGAAAGGCCTGTGAAAGAGCCTGCCCCTGCCCCTAGACTGCTGCTTTTGAGGAGTGGCTTGCGGTTCTTTGGCCTGTGCACTCCTGTAGGTGGTCCTGTATTCATCAATTTTCTTCATGTAAGCCTCTGTCTGCTCACCAAACAGAGTTACCCACCACAGGGAAATAGATGGCCTTAGCCCAATTGTCCTGAGAAAGGCTAGTGCATCTGAGCCAAGCAAATCTCCTGAGAGAAATGTATGTAGCCATGACTCTCGATGCCACATCTTTAAGAGTTTACAGCAGCATGGAATTGCACTTTGGATGCCTCAGTCCCATCAGCAGCCACCTCCTCCAGCTCTTTGGCTAGCTTGGGGGGGGGGGGAGCCTGTTTAGCCAGTTCCAGAACCGTATCCCACTTGGACTTCTGATATCTGGCTGTGTAGGCCATATGATTAGCCTGCCTGAGTCCCAAGGAGGATGCCATGTATTGTTTCTTGGCCATGGCATCCACCTTGCTGGACTCTTTATCTGGGGGTTGTGAAGCCAAAGGTCGATTAGCCCTGTCACAGGCTGCAGCCTGCACTACCCCAACATGGCTGCAATGACTGAACAAAAACTCTGTACCTGAGCCTGATAGCATATGCCTCCTGTCCATTGTCTTATCCATAGGAGGTAAAGAATTTGGTGTCTGTAAAATCTTTTGTGTCTGTTTCCCTAGGGATTTATGGAGGGGAATAGACAACCTCGGACTCTAGGATGTCCATCTCCACAAAATCAGGCTCTTCCTCCTCCTCAACAGCTTCAACCATAGGGAGCTGGAGGGTTTCAGCCACCTTTTAGTAAAACAAAAAGTGAGAGAGGGTCTCAGAAAGCTTTGGAGGAGAGACATTGGAGGGTCAGTCTGGGGAGATGTCCGGTTCAAGGGGCACATCCAGACCTTCATAATCATTATCATCTTTATCTTCTTCTTCATCTTCCTCTTCATCATCCAGTAACTATTTGTCCCTCTCCCACTCCAATTCATAATGAGCATCTGGATCATAATCCAGTGGAGTCGGATCCAACCGAACCGAGCGCCTAATCGACAGCGCCGGTTCAGACGGAACCAGACAAAGTGATTGCACGATACTGATCACTTTGGCCATTTCTTTAGCGGTTGAAGTAAGGGATGCTGGATCCGAACCGGCTGACTTTTTTCACCTTTTTGACGGAACCGGCCCCTCGGCTCTCCTTTTGCCTGAGGACGTCTCGCCCAGGTCAGTGGGCACCTCCTCAGGTTTGGTCAAAACCAAAATCGGGCTGGCCATCTGGGTCAGCGGACGTCTTGGCCTCCTTTTCCTTAAGCCTACCCAATCTTTTCTCCAGAGTGGCCTTAGGAAAATTTTTGCAGATTTGGCAGTCTGTTTTGAGGTGGTCGAACCCCAGACAATAAACACAGACGAGGTGGGGGGGGGGGTCGGTCTTAGCAAATGCCTCCCCTGCACAGTGTTGAAACCCAGTGGGACAGTTTTTTTTCTTGGGTTTCTCAGACATGACCAGACTAGAAACAATTACCCTTTACAGCTTTTAGCCAGGTAATACACCCCTATCAGTTACCGTGTCACAGGTTGTGTAAAGAAACCAAAAAGTTACTTTTTTGGAAACCGATAGGGACCCGGCAAACCACTACTAAAATCCCAGAAAATAAATTTAAACACAGAAGGTCGGTTCCCAACCGGACCGACCGAGAAGGAACCGAAATTTACAATTTCCACAGAAGAAAACACAAAATCACAGTTCACTACCTATCTACACTATTTACTGTACCATAGACAGAGGCTCAAAACCAAAAATAAATCGGTTGAAAAACCGACACGTTTTGAAACTTTACCAAACCGAAGGAGCAATCTCCGGAGCAACTTCACAGTTAAGCGGAGTAAAGAATCTGATGGTTACACTCTGAGGCACTACAGACAGAGGTTTAAAAACCTAGCTCAAGCTCAACATTCTATGCCTGGCATAGAAATTAACTCTTTCCTCTCCGGGGCAGTTCAAGTGTTGGGGCTAACTGCATATGTCAGAATATGTCAGAATACAGCAAGACTTCATGTTGTTTAAATTACAGCTTGCACCTCTCCCTCCCTCCACCCTCACAAAAAAAGCTGCTGCACATGCCAGCAAAGCTAGTGCAGGTTCTCTTAAAAAGCAGCCCCACAGCAATGGAGCCGCCACTGTCCCAAATATATATGGTAATGTACCTGGCCAGGAATTGCTGTGTAAAAGCATGCCACATAAATCCTCCATATTAAAAAGTTAGGAGCCTCGTAATTTTCTCTCCGTAGTTTCGATAAAAAAAAAAACAAAAAAAAAAACGGAGCCACTTCCTGACTCTGAGGACGTCCCCATGCTGGCACACGCAGACCCATTTTGTGGTGTCACCAAACGAAAGCTGTGTGTGTGCGTGCCCCACTGTCCTGAATGGGGCTGATTTTCTTATATGTTTTATGACTATTTAGTGTCAGGATTTTAAGTAATCAAAGCGACAGCTGGAAGCACGGTGGGCGCACACGCCAGCAACGCCGTTTGGTGACACCACAAAAGCGGATCTGCATTAATGCCAGCATGGGGCGTCTTCAGGAGTAAAGAAAGTGGCTCCATTTTTTTTTTTGTCGAAACTACGGAGAGAAAATTACGAGGCTCCTAACTTTTTAATATGGAGGATTTACGTGGCATGCTTTTACACAGCAACTCCTGGCCAGGTACATTACCATATATATTTGGAACAGCTGCTACTATAAACCTGCTCTTTAAGTTTCATAAATCATTCAATCAACATTTACTTGTTAAGCACTTGTAGTTGTGCTGCTATCAAATTACAGCTTAACATACTTGCCATTAATTACTACTCCCCCCCCCCCCGACCCACCACTGCCTCTAATTCGGCTACTTTACTGGACTCCTCTACTAACTGAGGTTAGACTGATCTTGTAATTAGCATTTATTTATTTTAAAATAATGGTAATCAAGGAGGAACTTCTCCATTTCCAGGATTAAGTTTAAAAAAAGCAGTTTTTGGTAACTGATTCCCACACCTGCCCTTCCCCCCAACTCAATGCTGCCATCACCACAGCCTCCAATTCAGGTTCTTTAATGGACTCCTCTAATAAACATATGACTTTAGAGTGACCCTCCAATGAGCATTTATTTAAAAGTACCAACTCAAACTGTAGTCAAGTGCTGGCTTTTTTTGTGAACAGGGTTCAGCACAGACCAGAGACTTGAATGGAGAACAAAACAGAGGAAGTACTTCTGTGTTACAACTTGGTAAACTTATCTATTTGGGGGTTTTCCCTCACCCCTTTTTGTGGCAAGATGTGACGCATTTAAATTTAAAAAGCCAGTGGAGCAAGAAGAGGCAGACAGAAAAATACTAATTTTAAGAAGTAGTTATAACACGTTACTTCTAAAGTATTTTTCTTCGCCAGAATCCGTTTCCCACAGGCACACTTTGATTTTCGTCACGGTGGAAAGGGCGATGACATAGTATTCACATAAATCTCCAACCCTGTCTAAGAAATAAACAACTTTTTTATGACAACTTTCCTCAAGAGCGGTCGACTGGCAGAGAAAGAGTCCGTGGAGCCGAACTACGCGGGTCGACGGTGGGAAAAGAACCGAGATGGAGCCAGAGGAACACCCCCTTTATACCACGTCTGACGTCAGGCAGAGCCGACGTTGTGGGTGGTCCCCCGCTACAGACTGCTAGCTACAAGTTTCCCGTGGGGTCCTAACGTCGGGTAACATTAGTCCTAATGGTATTAACTGCTGCAAGAGCTCCCCCTCAAAGTCAGATTGTGTTATTTCTTAAGTATTTTTCTTTTTCCTACTGCTCATCAGTCTTCTATGTGATAATATTGTGCTGGATGTGTGGCATAATTCTTAGCCTGGCATCTACCATCTGCCCCCAAAAAAAAAAAAAAACTACATGATCAGTACTGTGAGCTCACTAACAGTGACATCACAGGTGACTGACCTGGCAGCCACTGAGTGGCTGTTCCTAAGCAGCAGTGATGTCACAGTCAATGAGGTCACAATATCGATAATGTAGTGGGGGTCAGGAAATAGAGCTAGATATGTCAGCTGCCAGGCAGAGTGCTGCTCCAGACATCGCACCTAACATCAAATTTAAAAAAAAAATTGCTAATTAAAACAAAGGGAAAAGAAAAAGTACCTCAGACATGGAAGATAATGGTTGACCGCTTTTAAAAACTAATTAGTTTTAAGCAGTACACTAGCTCTAACTTCACACAATTCTGCTCATTAATGTAGTTAAATGGACCAGCCGAGCTATGAGTGACTTACTGAAACTGATTAGTTACACCCTGCCCAGGGACTGCCTCACCCACTCACACTAAATCCTTGAGAGCTGCAACTGCCAGCGAGGCAGCTTCAAATCTAACTGCATCAGCATATGAAGTTATCCAGTTTGTTAATTAATTACAATTTGTTTAAACTCTTGAAACACCGATACTGTGTTATAGGCAGTCACGAAATAATCTTATATTTTTTAAGACTGCATCGAAGCTTCATGGAAAAATCTGAGTTGGCACAGGAAAGGAGCGCTCAGATTGGTCAGGAGTGCTCCCTCACTCTATAACGTATGTAAATACTTCCGCAGAGACTACTCTTACAGTTGTAAGAGTGTCAAACAAATGTTAGTTGCCGTATTGGTCCTTGCACAACAAGCTGCACAATTAGGCGATGTGCCACCTTTTACTGGATCAAGAGAGATCACAGAAAAACCTTTAGCTGTCAACCTCCAACAGAGGTCTCCAGAAGAAAATTACCTCTGTTGGCGGTCGAAAGCTAAAGGTTTTTCTGTAATCTGTTGGTCCAATAAAAGGTATCAAATCACCTAATTTGTGCATCTTGTTCCAAGAGTGGTCTGACATGCATTATTATGGTATGAGAACTGCAAACTGAAGGCGAGTGGTTCCGATACCTGAACGTAAGTGACAATTCTTGCAACCGTAAGAGTGGTTTCTGTGGGGCTATTAATACATTATTGACAAGAGTTTTATCAGTATATTCATTTTTTTTTTTTTTTTTAATTATTACCTGAATATGCCCATTTCGAGGAAAGCTGCCCATAAGACACACTTCACGGAATAAGCGTGTCTTGCACAGAGGAAAGGAGCACTCTGACTGGTCAGGACCACTCCTTTAACCTACAATCTGAATAAAAGGTATTCATTCACATGCTGCAGGTTCTAAAATGCACTAAAATGGCAGAGGAAAAAGGAAAGCTTCATAATATACAAAGCTAGATACATAGATATAGATATATCTCAAAACATGTGCCATCTCTCTAAACTAGTGCTAAGCTAAAGCAAACTGCACTAGCTACCAGTAAGTACAATTTTGAAGTAACAACATAATCCTTCCCCCACTGTTATTTCCCAACAAGGTGGTGTCTACCCAGTCTACCTTCAGGCTGTAGAAAGCTAGACTGTCAGGGTGGATCATACTGGCACTAGCTAGATCTTCTTTTATAATTAAAACCTGACATGTTCTGACAAATGTCTAAGTTTGATAAAGCCATACACACACATGCACATACAGTACTGCCCACAAAACTACAAGAACAATCTTGCTTAAAGCTCAGTAATACTGCTATCCAATGTTTCAGCTGGAAGGACTGTAACAGGATCAGAATTTCCCAATACTCTTAACTATATGCTGACTACCCAAGAACAGAAACACAAGAATCACAGAGGAGTGCTAGGTGCTGCACATGTCAATATTTTTATTTAACCCTAGATAAAACAGCATTCATTTCTTTATTAATAATAACATTAATGCTGTGAATATTTCTACTTCTGTAAAAATGTAATCTTATAACAGAGTCTTTGGATTAAACTCTTCCTTTCAAAACAGGATTTTATTATCCTTGGGACATGTTATCTTCCCTCTAATTCACCTAGTTAAATTCTGGATGCTACTTTATCTGAATTCGAAATTGTCAATCAAATGGGTAATGTCAATTACCAGAGACTTTAATCTTTCGGACATTAACTGGCAGTTTTCCTCTGCCTCTAGTGGTAAAGGTAACAAGTTCATGACTACCTGTCTGGAACTTGACATGAAACAATGGGTAACATCCGCCACTAGAGGTAACAATATTTTAGACCTTGTCTTGGGTAGTGCTGAATTGGATATTAGGGATGTGAGAATATCCTCACCTATTGGAGGTAGTGATCATAACTCTATTTTATTCACTTTACAGAATCATACTATCTATAAAGTACAGTTACGTAAGAACTTACCGTAACAGTAGATCTTCGAGAACAGCTCTTGCAGCAGGTTACACCATTAGGACTGAAGCCGGCAGGCACCAGGACCCCCACGGAAAAATTCTAGCTAGCAGTATCCAGTGGGGGACCGTCCCTGACGTCGGCCCCTCCCCGACGTCAGGCATCACATAAAGGGGGGCGGTCCCCCAGCATCCCCAGTTCTCCCGCCGGAGACTCCCGGCTCAAGTGTGACATCTGAAGGGGAGACCAAGGATCCGCTTCCAAAGGAAGGTTCGCAGAAGGTGTCAAAAGACGCTGTAGCCGAAGAAATAGGTCAGAAGACTCAACCTCCAGAGGGGAAGGTGGGAGGGGAAACTACCTGCTGCAAGAGCTGTTCTCAAAGATCTACTGTTATGGTAAGTTCTTACGTAACTGTACCATCCTACTTCGAGAAACGGCTCTTGCAGCAGGTTACACCATTAGGACTGATTCCCAAGCAGTAAGAGACCAAGTTGTTATCGGGAGGAGGGTAGGAGGAATGCTCCAAGCTTCAGGACAAAAGTCCCTGAAGGACCGTCAAGCCGAAACCAGCTCTGCATCTAGAGGCAATATTAAAACTGTAGTGCTTGATGAATGTGTGTACAGTGCTCCAGGTCGCCGCTACACAGATGGCTGAAGTGGAGACATTTTAAAGTGCAGCGAAGGAGGTAGCCACCCCCCTAGAAGAATGACCCTTCACCGGCACCAGTAAGGGTTTATTGCGCTTCTGATAACATAACATGATGCACTTTACCAGCCATCTAGAAAGCGACTGTTCAGAAACAGGAGCACCGATCATCCTCTGAGCGTAGGAAACAAAGAGCTGGTCCGATTTACGATGGGCATTGGTTCTGGTTAGATAATATCTGAGGCATCTATGCACATCCAAAGTGTGCAACAGGGCTTCCTCCCGTTACCATGATTCGGGTAATACACCGGTAGGTCTATATCCTGGTTGAGTGTGACAGCCGAGACCACTTTTGGAAGGAACTTAGGAATTGTTCTTAAGGACACCCTGTCCTTGTGAAAAACCAAATAAGGATCCTTGCACAGGAGTGCATGAAGCTCAGAAACTCTTCTGGCAGAATTAACAGCAACTAAAAGGAGCGTCTTCCAAGCAATGGGACGTAGCTCGCAATCTGCGGCTGGTTCAAAAGGAGGCAACATAAGCTGCTCTAGAACAAAAGGAAGATCCCAAGGTGGAACCGGGTCTTTGATGGGAGGTCTCAAGTGCAGGATGCCACACAAAAAGGCGCGAGAAGCCTCTAGTTGAGCTAGAGACCTGTGACCTATCAGAGAATGGTACGCTGAAATAGCGCATAGATGGACCTTAACGGAGGAATAGGAGGTAGTATAAAACAGACCTTACAGAACACTCCAATGGGATCAATGCTCGAGCCTCAGCCCAAATACAAAATCTACGCCACTTCATGGCGTAAGTAGCATGAGTAGAGGGTTTTCTGGCTGCCACCAGAACATCCGCAACTTCCTGAGAGACCCCGTATCTCAGGACTGCTATATCCTTAGGAGCCAGGCATTCAGGTTCAGAGACCGAAGATCTGGATGGACCATGGAGCCTGTCTCCTGGGACAGAAGGTGAGAGCAAAATGGCAGAGGCACCGGAGGTTCCTGGGCCAGCTGATGTAAGAGAGGGAACCAAATCTGGTGCTACTAGAATAAGGCACGCTTGCTCTTGACAGAGCTTCAATAGAACCCTCTGGATCAAAGTAAAAGGTGGGAAAGCGTAGAGGAACCTGTCTGTCCAAGAGAGGGACAACGTGTCTCGCCAGAAAACGCCGGGCCCTGAATCTAGCGAGCAGAAATTGGGCAGTTTTGCATTGAATGGGGACGCGAAGAGGTCTAATTCTGGTGTCCCCCATCTGTGGAACAGGTCCTCTGCGAGTTCCTGAAGCAGTTCCCATTCATGGACCCTGGCCTGTGATCGGCTTAGGCTGTCCGCGATAGTGTTGTCCACACCCGGGAACATGTACTGCAATGATGTGTGCGCCGTGCTGCAATACCCAATTCCAAACCCTTTGAGCCTCCCTGCAAAGGGGGTAGGAATGAGTGCTTCCTTGTTTGTTGAGATAGTACATCACCGCAGTATTGTCCGTTTGAACCAGAAGAGTACCCGGCGGAATCTCCGTCTGGAATGCCTGTAGGGCATATAGAACAGCTCTCATCTCCAGAATATGTATGTGAAAATGGGACTCCAGAGATGTCCAGGAGCCTCGAACCCTGACCCCGTTGAGGTGAGCTCCCCATCCGGAATCCAAGGCATCCATGGAGAGAGTCGCTGAAGGAGGTGGCACAGTGAAGGGGACTCCCCGTCGAGAGGTGGTCTGGGACGAGCCACCAATGCCAGTCTCTGATGACTGCATTCGTGATTCGGACTGGATGCTAAAGATGATCCTGTTTTAGGTCTCACTGTGCTCTCAGCATCCACTGGGTAACCCGCATATGGAGTCAAGCTAGGGGAACCGTCGCAATGGCAGACACCATGTGTCCGAGCAGGCAAAGGATGGTGCGGGCCAGTACCATCTTCTTTCCCTTTATGTCCCTTATGAGGGATCTGATGCATTCCGCCCTGTCCTGGGGAAGGAATGCCCTTCCCTGAATTGTGTCCAGAACCGCCCCTATAAAGTGCAAGTTCTGAGAAAGAACAAGGTACAACTTCTCCTGATTGATGGTGATGCCCAGTGATAGAAGAGGGAACAGGTATCCTGTATTGCGGACATCAGAGCCTCCCGTGAGGGTGCCATGAGGGGCCAGTCATCTAGGTACGGAAACACATAGTGGCCCCCTCTCCCGAGAGCTGCTGCCACGACTGCCATACACTTCGTGAACACCCGAGGTGCCGAACACAGTCCGAAGGGGAAGGCTCGGAACTGGTAGTGGCTTCCCAGAAACTCGAAGCGCAGAAATCTACGGTGCCCTCGAGCGACTGGGAGATGTAGGTAAGCGTCCTGCATATCCAGCGACGCCAGCCATGCGCCCCCTTTGAGTATGGGAATGAGACCCGGCAGGGTCACCATGCGGAAATGCTTATATAGCACAAAGTTGTTGAGATTGCAGAGATCCAAAATTGGGCGCAAATCCCCCGATTTCTTTGGAACCAGGAAGAAGTGGAAATAGTAACCGTTTCCTCTCTGGGTCAATGAAACATGTTCTATGGCCTCCTTGAGTAGGAGGGCCAAGAGCTCCTGCTGAATAAGCAGAATATGCTGATCCGAGTAACGGGAGAGCAGGGGAGGTCTGGATGGCAGGTGATCGAGGAACTCTACAGAGTGACCTCGTTTGACCAACTGCAACACCCACCAGTCGGAGGTGATCCTCTGCCATCCTGAAAGGTGATGAGATGCGACCCCCCGACCTTCTCAACCCTTTAATCCAGAGAAGGGGCGGGGGCCGGGAAGGAGTCATGCTCTGGTGGTGTTGGGCCCCGCAGGCTGGGCTGCTTTTGAATACTTCGGGCCCTGGCCAGAGAGGAACCTGGCTTGATTCTTACGGCCAAAGTTGCCCTTGGGTTGCTGGCCGGAACATGGCTGTTGCCTTTGTCGGCAGCTGCGAAAACAATTTGGTTTCTATGAAAGGAACCAGATTTTGGTCTGTACATGGCTTATACAGTCCTGACTGCCTTCCCAGCGTCCTGCAATTTAGTGATGACCTTCTTGGACTCCTCACCAAAGAGGAGCGCTCCATTATAAGGGACGTCCAGGAGCTTCTTCTGGACATCCGGGGTAAATCCAGAGACCCTCAGCCACGAGTGTCTCTGGAGACAAATGCCTGTAGCTGCTCCCTGGCTGCCGAGTCCACTGAGTCATAAGCGGCTCGGAGAACCTGGGTCCCCATGTCAGACCCAGTTTGGAGGAGGTTTAGCAACTCCTCCTCCTTTTCGCCATCTGGTAAATCTTTAAGAAGGTCTTGGCCCTGATCCCAGAGAGCGTTCTGAAATTGCACCACGTGCATCAGATAGTTCAAAGACCTAACAGAGCATGTAGCAGCCGCATACATGCGTCTTCCCATGGAATCTAATTGCTTAGATTCCTGGTCCGGAGGCTGAGTGCTCAAATGTTGAGGCCACTGGGACCTGTCATTAGATGCAGTAATGACCACGGAGTCGGCCAGGGGTTGCTGCACCAAATACTGGTCCTCTGTAGGAGCCCTGTAAAGGTGGTCAGCCTTCTTTGGATCAGCCGGTGTGGAATGCGGACGCTTCCAAGCTGCCTTGGTGGCGTCCGTAAAGGTGTCCACCAAAAGTGGGACCACCACAGGCTTTGGGCCTTTCTGCCCGAGGTAATGGGCAAGGCATTGTCTCTCGGGGTCTAGTTCTTCAGTCTCCCATCCCATATTGTCCCGGATGTGCCTCATGATTTACGAAAAGAAGGGATCATCCGGAGGCGACCTTGGAAGGTCCCGTGGGTCTGGTGATGGGGAACTGAAAGGAGATGGAGACCTGGAGACGTCGGACGTATCCAGTCTGGAATCATCTCCCGATGATAGACGTCTGCCCCTGGGTCATTTCGGGCTCAGGGACCCTGAGGGAGAGCGTGATGGGCATTTCTTGTCTCAGTCGGCCCGAGGAGGCGGAGTTGGCTCCTTGGGGATCGGGGGTCTGTCAGCTGCGGCGCCCCTAGGAGGAGGTGGAGGAGGCTTGGGCTTAGGAAGAACAATGTCCTTCTTGATGGTTTCCCACCAGAAGGTGAACAAATCCTTCACCTCCTGGATGTTCATACTAGACGACGGACCCAGCGTCGGTGTGGGCCTGTCGTCGAGGTCGGGCGTCGGGTCCTGAGGAAGTAATGGATCCTCCATGTCGCCCGTCTAGTGGCGCTATAGCCTCTTCACCTGAGGACCCCTGACATTCGGTGTCCACTGGCGTCGGTGTAGCAGTCGGCTGTTTTTCGGGTGCTGGGTCGGACGCCTTCTTGGACTCCGTCGTCCGCTTAAGGGACGTCAGCTCGGAAGTCTTCCTTTCAGGTGCTTTAGGAGGTTGGGAGATGAACTTGAAGTCGGTGTCCCGGCGTCGGTCAGACGCACCTCACGATTTGGAGGAAGACTTTTTGTGCCTGTCTGAAGGAACAGGCTTGGAGGCATCAGACGCCCGAGAGGTCTTGAGCAGGTGCACGGAGGCGGAGGAGCCCCCCAAAGACCTTACCTTTACCAGGGGAGGCTGGGAGCGAGCCCAGGAAGGAGATCTATTGGACTGGGTAGAGCTGGAGCTGGTCCTGGACTCTGAGGCCCTGCTTGGGGATTATGCCCTGTCAGAGTCCCGATGCTTGTCCTGGTGCTTCTCAGATTTATGAGAAGATTCCCCTTTAGAGGAAGGTCTTTTCTCCATCTTTTTTATTTCTGCTCGAGGAAGAATCCCTGAAGGGCCTTTTGGCGGTGGATTCGGGTCCTATTAAATTGTTGGCAAACTGAGCAGGCCTGGGTGTCGTGCTCTGGGCCCAGACACCTGACACAGGCAGAATGATGGTCTGCAAAGGGGATCAGCTTGCCGCAGGCGCACAGAGGGATGTCCTTCAGGAGAAGGAGCAGAAGAAGCAGGCAAGGATTAAAGTTTACTTAAAGATTTCAACCGTCGTAACAGTCGAGCAGGCTTCCGTGAGGCCGATGCTGGCGAGCCGATGGCGGGAAAAGAACTGGGGATGCTGGGGGACTGCCCCCTTTTATGTGATGCCTGACGTCGGGGAGGGGCAGACGTCAGGAGCGGTCCCCCGCTGGATACTGCTAGCTAGAATTTTTCCATGGGGTCCTGGCGCCTGCCGGCTTCAGTCCTAATGGTGTAACCTGCTGCTAGAGCTGTTTCTCGAAGTAAGATCTATAATTCAGCAATCATATATTTGTTTGATAAAGCTGATCTTCCTGTTATCAAGCAGCATTTGGAGGATTTTAATTAGACATCCATCTTTGTTCAATCACCTCAACAAAGCTGGGTTACATTTAAGTCACTCATTACTACTCTTAGGGATACTCGCATTCCCTCAAAATCTAAGAATTCAAATGGAAAACAGATACCTGAATGGATGAATCACAATATAAAAAGATTGATCAGATATAAAAACAAAAAATATTGTAACTTTCTTAAAAACAAGACCACATCTAACTTGGAGTCTTATATAAAATCTAATATGAAACATAAATCAGTTATTAAAAGGGCCAAATCTAGATGGGAACTGAATTTGGCCAAGACAGCCAATAAATCCAACACTAAACAATTTTATTCTTATATTAATTCTCTTAGGAAAACACCATGCAAGGTGGGGCCTCTTATAGTAGACAATAGTCTCATTCATGATTCTAAAACCATGGCCGAAGTATTTAATACTTAATTCTGTAAAATTGTTTCTACATCAGATTTCCTAATACCCCAGCCCACTATCAATCATTCTGATTCTCCTATCACCTTCACTGTGGAACTTATTTGTAATAAACTACGTACACTTAAAGGTAAATTCTGTCCTGGTCCAGATAACATAGCGGGTCATTTATTATATCTATTGGCTGACTAAACTGCCCTTCCACTTAAACCTCTGTTTGAACATTTCTGACTGAATAATTACATTCCTACTGAATGGAAAGAGGCAGCAGCTGTTCCAATCTATAAAAAGGGTTCTAAACATCTTTGGGAAAACTATCGGCCCATCAGCTTAACAACTTCTACCTGTAAAGTTTGGAAAGTCTCCTTAAAGATATCATTGCTCCAGTTATTGATGTAAATGATCCTAAGCAACATGGCTGTAAGAGGGGTAGAAGTTGTTCAAACAACCTGCTTTGTTTTTTCGAACACTTCAGTACTTTCCTGGACAGTGGGACACCTTGTGATGTCATTTTTATAGATTTCAGTAAAGCTTTCGATAGCATGCCACATTGGGCTCTAATTTATAAACTTAGAGGACTCAATATTAATAATTATATAATTGCTTGGATTAAAAATTGGCTTTGTAATAGAACACAAAGGGTGATCCTCAATGGCGTTCTTTCTAACACTGGTAAGGTCTTGAGCAGTGTTCCGCAAGGCTCGGTTTTTGGTCCCTGTCTTTTTCAAGCTTTCATTGCTGACTTAACCCATAACTGTCTTTCCATTACAACAAACTATGCAGACGATGTGAAAATTGGGAGACCTTGTTCTAACTCAGATCAGATATCTTTTATTCAGCATGATCTTGACATAATTTCCAACTGGATTGAGACATGGGGTATGAAACTGAACTCTACTAAGTGCAAAGTCATGCATTTGGGCTCCAATAACTTAAAAGTCCAATACTCACTAGATGGTTCCACGCTTTGTGCCACCACTGATGAGAGAGACTTAGGAATTACTATTTCGAATGATGTAACATACTCAAAACATTTGAATTCAGTTATTAGTACATCTAACAAGGTTGTTTGGTCGATCCTTCATAATATCAGATCTAGAGATCGTGGGGTGTTAATGCCCTTGTTTAGGTCCTACGTCAGACCTCATCTTGAGTATGCATCGCAGTTATGGTGTCCATTTAAAAAATCTGATAGTAGTACCCTCGAAAATATACAGAGAAAGTACACTAAAAAAAATCTGGTCTTCAATCTGCATCCTACGAACACAGGCTAGACATTCTAAAACTTATGACTCTTACTACTGGATGCTTGAGAGGCGACCTTCTATTTCTATATGATGTTGTCCATGATCCGTATGTCATAACAGAGTTAGGTCTTACATTCAGGTCATCTATATATAATACTAGAGGTCATCCTCTTCAGTTGGTTGGCAAATCATTTAAGCATAATAATCGGAAGTTTTTCTTTACCACGAGAACCACTGGACCTTGGAACAAACTTCCATTTGCTGTAATTATGAGTGACACTAAGGATACTTTTAAACATCGTTTTGACAAGTAAATTATTTCTGGGTACAATTCATCATACTATGCTTTGGCCTAGCATAAGAGCATTATGGGCCTTTGCCTACTAGCTCTTTTTCTTTACCTTAGTATGAACCTTAGTATTAAATGTTGGGAATGGCTCAAGTAGAGAAGACTGAACTGCCTCTACCCTACTGTGCACCTGACCTGTGGCTGAAGGGAGGTCTTCCGCATCCAGTGCCACTAATCCCTCACAGAATCCTAACACTGTTGAGACTTAATCAGATCAGAGCTGATCCATCTTAGCCATCACTTGCTAGCAGGCAGATACAGCATGTATGTGAAATTTAGTACTGTTTATGGGCTCAGGTTTAAGGAAAGGCAAACCTGCTAATGGTAGAAACCACTCAGATGCCAAGGTCAACTGAAATCAGCCTGTTCCTCGCAGGCTCTCCAAATTAAATTGTGCCCCATTAAATTTGATACCATACTACACCACCTCTCCTTTACCTTTCATAAGCACTATGAACTTTCATGCTTCTACAACACCCATTTTTTTCCATTCATTTCGCATGGTCAACGCAACTCAAAACATAATGATCCTCTACCTTTCTATATCTTTCCTAGCAGCCTCTGGCCATTAAATTATGTGTGAATCATGTGCAATCTTCAGAGTATGAGAACTGGGAACCAAAGGGGAGGATTCTTATTCCCTTAAAATTTAAGGAAGACCACTCTCACCACCACAAAAATGGTCACCGTGGTCATATTAAAACACTGATAGAGGCAAATCAATAAATTATCATTTAAACACCTTCCCTGAACAAGCCTGCTTCTAGGGTACCTGCATGTGAGAAATTCAACAGAATTAGAGTATCGCACTTGCAGTGGAAAGGAGAACTCCAACTGGTCAAAAGCACTCCCTCATTAGATAATACTTTATTATTGTACCATGAATGGCTTTGTACAATGTATTTTTAGTCATGGTTACAAAATGGTATTTGCCTGTAAAGATGTAATGGATCCAGTGTGTCCCTGCAGCACAGCCACTGGCGCACAAGTTCTCAGGCACCAGACTCGAATGATCTTATCACAGCTGCCAGCAGCTATCAGAGTGTTCTCATAATTTACAGCCATGTCAGAAATCTCTGCTGAATGCCCCCGTAGAGTGGAGAGTAAACGGCCACTGTGCGTAGACCAGATCTTTACCAAGCAGTCATCTGAGCCCTGTAAAGGAACAAAGACAAAAAACTCTCTGTTACAACAGAATTCTGAGCAAGAGTGCACAATGGGCAAACATAAAACTATAACAGAGAAGCAAGTTTCAGACGGAGATCAAAAACTCGGACCCAGATTCAGGTGCAAACCTGGGTCAACAGGAGCCAGCCAGGTGGGAAGGAGGACTGAGCATTCCAGGGGATGCTCTTCCTCCAGGAAGGGAGGGTCGCTGTCCTCTGTGTAATACTGCCACCTGGGTGACCAGAGGTGGCAGTGCAGCTGAGGGCACCAGGGAGGGAACAGAAACGCAGGCCTGGAGCTGGACGTGCATGCATGCATAGCGTCCACATTCCTCCTTGGCTCCCCTTGCGTGTCCGTGTCTCAGGGGTCCAGATGAAGACAAGGAAAATAACCCAAGCCGAGCAGGATGAACCCACTGCTACTCCAGCATGCCTGTACCGATGACTGCAGTGGCTCTCCACTACTAGCTCGAGTTGTCTCCAGTGGTACATAGCCCTCTGGACCCTGATGAAAGAGCCCCACCATGGTGAGGATAAGCCATAGGGGTATCAGAATGGCTAGTGGCAAGTCCCAGAGAAAGAAGGTGACAAGGCTTGGGATGGAGACCGGGAGGATGGTAGCCAGCTGGAGTAAGGGAGTGTAGAAACAAAGAACTATAGTAACCCCCAAAAAAAAATTCTTAAGTCTGTGAGAGAATTGTATGGACTAAATGAATCACTGGTCTGCTAAAGTGAAAACAACACAATCATGCCTCTGCAGAGTACAGTTACAAAATGAGAGGAATCTGTGACCTTACTGCTGCGCACAGTTCTTCCTAACCTCTTATTGCATTCACAATTCAGATTTAGACCAAATGTACAAATATCATGGGGTGTGACTAAAGTGTTGGACACCCAACAGAGATAACAGGAATTCCTGTCTCCCACCCCCTGAAGTGCTATAGCATTCAGGAGGCATGGTAACAGTTCCTCACTGCTACAAGAAATCACATACAGCTAATTGGTATAAATTTAAATCAAAATATGATTGCAACAGCAACTTCAACAGTAATTCTCAACATCTCCACTCTTCCACTTGCTTGCCAAGGATATCACTATCCCTGCTCTCTGTTTAATGGTGTTATTATTCTTCTACACCCTCCTTCCTCTGCCATCTTCTGCAAATTGCAACATTTGTCCCAAAAGGTTCATTTACACCTACCTTTCTGCACCACTGTTCTGTTGCTGGCAGACACTGGTCTGGATTCAAGACAATCCTTTTCAGAAGCACAGAGCCATGCAGGCAGTGAGGAGTCAAAATGCTGCATGCGTTTTCTATGTCTTTGTGGATGCTCTGCAGAACTGCCTGAGATGCATTACCCCCCCCCGTCCCCCCCTTCCTCTCTGAGCATCCACAACACTACACAACTCCCCATGTGTCGATATAACCTAAACGGCAAAGGCTCCACAACATGCAGGAGCCCAAACACTGTCAAACTGCACCTACATACACACAACTGAAGACTAATGTTCTCTTTGGCTAAAGGAGTACCCTTAAACATAACTCCATCTCCTCTATCCTACTCCTTGAGTCAGACCTTTCATTTGCCTTAGCTGTCCACAATCATTTTTTTTTTATTATTATGATTAGCATTATTATTACTCATCCTCAGTTTAATCGGCCGTTGGCTGCTCAGCCGCCCCCATCTGATTGACCCCTCCCAGCCCAGTCACCTGGCTTCTCTGAAGCTTACCTTGCTTCTTCTTCACTCTCACCAAAGGGCCTCCTCAGAGGTACCCAGTTACCGGTGCAAGGCCTACTGTGGGGGGGGGGGTCAGGGGTCATCTGGCTTTCTATGTTCTCCTACTTTTTTCTCCCTGGACCCACACCTAGTGCAGTGATGCGCTGTCCGCACTCCACCTCCATGAAGGTGTCCCCCAGCGTCCCAATCAACGAGTCATATTTCCTTGATGTTTTGCTGCGCTGCCACCTAGGACCACTAGGAGACAGCCATAGAGTGAAACAACCCCCCCCTCCAAGGGAAGATATCTGTCCTCGGAACACTCAGTCCTCCTTTCCCAGCTAGCCCCCAAGGGGCTCTGTGTTCGTTTCTGAACCTGTGTTCATTTCTGAACCCAGGTCACCGGCACAGCACAAGGCGAGGCACCCACTGCCTTGGCCCTCCACACCACCCGGCTAGTTTCTCTCCACAATCTTAAAAAGAAGTATGCTGAACTTCAAAGTCATTTTTCATAGTAGAAGCGTTTTTTTTATCTGGCCTATTAATAACATCAGTGGACATTTCCGATTTACTGTCTGGTGTTAAAGGGACACTGTCAACACCCTTAGGCTACAATGTGTCTAGTTTAAAAACACATTATGATTCGTTACATTCTGTACAGATTGTTGCTGTAGGTGGTGATAGGAGTCGGATTTGTTTTTTTCTTTTTAAAAGTATAAAACGGACTACTGAATCAAGTGGCTGCACTGTTTGGTGGTGTTCCTAATGTTCAGAAAGTATGCAAGTAGAGCAGATAAGGATGCGAAACAAAACACGGTTGCGTGTAACTACACTATTAACATGCATTTCACTTTAACAATGAAAGGAAGTGGATAAAATAACCAGCAACATAAAGGAATTTTAGGAAAGATAAGCAATCATAAAAGGCAAGTTTTCAACTAGAAATAAAATGATGCCAAAAATGTTGACACTGTCCCTTTAAAGAGCCATTTTAGAATTATATGAGATAGTTTATGCCCCTCTCAACCACAGAGTTGTATACTAAAACCTAGATGCGTGGCCATAAATGCACTGTACCAAAAATGGAAGGGCTGTGCAGGGGACAAACAACATTATACAATTCTAAAATGGCACATGCTGTAATCACAAACACCCACTAGAACAACAAAAATGCCTGTAGAGAACAGTAACAAAATCAGTATCAGTACTTAAAATCAGCTTATACAAGGAAAAACGACTTACGGTTTCAAAGCAGTTCTCCAGGTGTCCTCCTGAACCCCAAACTCTCCTCCTCCCACATCTTCTCCTTTGTCCGTAAGCTAGCCGATACCAGCCTCTGTAACACTGCCAGAGTCTGTCACTTCCCTCATCCCACTACTGCCGAAATCCCAATCCATGATTTTTTGTCTGTTCACCTTCATTAGTAACTCCCCTTTCTATGGCATTGCCAAATCCCAATTCTTACTACTCCAACATATCGAAGATGCAGCTGCCAACCTTCATGCCCACTCCAAAAGTTAGCCCTCATCACTCGCATCCAATCACATTTTTCAACTCCACCTTTAGGCACCAGTCCCTTCATAATTTCATTAATAAATTACCTCTCTGATGGCCTGTCAACACAGTGGCTGCATTGTTGCTAACAATCCCAGGAGTCTGGGTTTGGGTACATGCCTGGAGTGTCGGGGGTGGAGTCTAGCATCCCAGATAACGCTATCCTCCTCAGGGGAGGAAGGGTTGTTTATCCCATTGCCATCACATGGGTGACCACAGATGTTGCAACTGGAAGCTAAGATACAAGGGGATGTGGAGAGTGTGCAGAAGTCTGCGTGTCAAGCTCTCCAGCACCCGAAGACGTTGCGGGCAAATGCTCTCAGGCAGGCAGAAGTAGGGGAAAAATCCTGCAATTCTGTCACAAAGGTCAAAACGATCAGGAACTAAAAACAGTCAAACAATCCATTTAAACAAAACAAAAAAAGGCAAATGACCCCAGAGCGGTATCGAGAACTGTAAGGAATGGGAGGAAACCAACCTGAGCAAGCCTATGTAGAGGCGACGTAGAGGAGCAAGGAAAATCTGTTCAGAGGACCAGAATTAAAAAAAAAAAACTTACCTAGGCACCGAACCAAATGTAGACCACAACAGCAGGAATTTTACCACTCATTTTAGACCCCCGAATAATTCTGAGTAGAATTCAGGCAGAATGGCAGTATAGCGCAGTGGTTTAAGGATCTGAGCTGCAAATCTGGTGACATCCAGCAGACCGGACCTGGGTTTGAATCCCACAGCTTCCACTTGCATACTGTGTGACCCTGAGTAAGTCACTTAACTTCCCTGTGCTCCCAGGTCGCACCTGTAAAAAAGCTTTCAGCTTAGTGTGCTGCTATTCCTGGTTAAAATAAAAAGGGCACAACACCCAGCCTCCAACAGGAATTTAGGTTTAAAGAAGGATTCAGTTAAGCAGACAGAATTTCTAAGTTTAAACTGTGCCATCTGTGAAAAAAGACCGACTTCGCTAACAGTTCTGCTGAGAGTAACTGTAATAGGAAGCAACAAAAAAGGTTTCAAAGAATGTCCTTCAGGCAGGAGAGCTCCAGGTTGCCACTCCAAAAGCCAATGCATTTAAGACTGAACAACCTAAACAACTGACAAGGAGTGGGGTGAAGCTAATGATTCCATGATGATATCACAGCTTCAAAGTGTTTTGGCTTCTAGTAGGTGGGCATGTACTGCCCAACAGTAAAAGAACTAACCTAGTGACAACATGGAACACCACAGAAAAATAAATTACAGTAAGTCTGATCAAATTTCTTCTTTTTGTAGTGCTCCACATTGCCACTGGGAATGCATAGCATATGGGTGCTAGTAAGCAGTACCCATTATAATAGCGTGGGGAAGAATACCGCTGCACATCTTCCAGTGAGAGTTCTAATGTCAGATTGCAACCCACAACAGTTTGCACAAAAAGCTGTATCAGCTGAAGTTGAGTATCAAGTCTGTAATGCTTGGAGAAGGTGTTCAAGTTTACCTTATTTAATCAGCAAAAAGCCTTTACAAATACAGGTGGAACATCTGGGACTGAGGGCAGTATAACCCAAGGGGGAAGTGGGGACACCAGAATCGGCCCTCAGTGCGGGTCCTGGAAATCGAGCAGACTCAAAAGACAGTTAGGCCTACTCTGCTGGCATTTTAGTATGTCAGTATGTAAATATTAGACATTGTTTAATAGCCAAGTACATAAAGTGCATTAAAATATTCACATTGCCATTACCAAGTTACATACATTTTTCAAATCTGTGCACTCATTGAAAGGTAAGGTCATATATAAGGAATGCATCTAAAAAATGTTGGCTAATTTACCAAAATATAAACTAAAACAGGCTGTCAAGGCGGTGCTCTCTGGCTACCTGCACTACCAGTGACAGTAAGCAGGCCTGTAACCTCCAACTGCAGTCGCAATGAGACAAATCGACAGAAGGCCCAAAAGACACTGCTTCTCATATGTCTTTCTCTCATGTTAAAAGAAATATTCTTTGAGATTACGATACTGCCATACTTACCCACAAGACTTGTCTTCATCGCAACATACGCCAATGGGACTTTTAACGTACTTAACTGCTCTCAAAAGCACGTGGCCCTGCAAAGTTACAAGATAAAAGCCTCTGCTCCTTCAGTCAAGGATGCTGTGATGGTCCTGGATGAGTGCACCCTAGTCAATGCTGTTAATTTCAGTTGATGCCAAATAAGATTTTATTACACAAACTCTGACCCACCTAGACAAGGTGGCTGTGGGAGCAATTCACCTTTTCATTGTAGCTCTGTAGAGGAGAAACAAAACTGCAAACAAAACAAAAAAAACCAGCTACTTTACCAGGTACATCGGGACTGCTCTGCACACAAGTTAGTGCTAAAGACCTTTATCTGGGATTTACTGGTTTCGGGGGGGGGACAAAAAAAAAAGAGATAGCATACTGCCTGGTTCACACAGAAAAAGGCAGTGGGCTCTTTTGGGAGAAGAGGGGAATACAGCCCGGAGGATGATACTGTCGTGGTGAAATAGGAAACTCATTGCAGGAAAGAGCCTGAAGCTCACCAGTCCATCTGTCTGGACAGATAACTGTCAGGAAAAACACACCTTGATGGAGACAAAGTTTTCAGCAACAGTGGCCAAAAATAGCCAGTCATACTGTTGCCCTTATGTACAGAAAAATACCAATCTCCGTATCTCAGATGTCTGTCAGTATTTTTACAGACTTTGACCAAATTCTATGTGTATGCCAGTACACATGGCACTTAGACAAAATTTCTAAATATACAGACGGGCATCTGAGATATGGAGATTGGTATTTTTCCGTTCATAAGGACAACAGTATGGAAGGGGCAGTTCAGTGTCATCATCTTGCGTTACCAGGAGCAAGATCGTACCAGGCGAGGAGCACCATATTCCAAAATGCTGGCTGCACCGGGACCTAACTAAATGTTATGAGAGTTGAGGTAATTAAACTGCTTACATTCTATGGTGGGTGCAGGGGGGGATCGGAGGAGTGAAGCCCTGACCTGTGCAGTGGACCGGGCTTAACAGATGCTGGTACTTATCCTAGAAGCAGATAAACTCTAGGGGACATTGATCTGGCATCCATGCAGATTATCCTAGAAGTGAAGAGGAGAACTGCACACAAATAATAAAATTAAAGCTGAATTATGTCAAAATATCATGTTTTTAAAGTTCTCAAAAGTGACAAATTTAAGTTCTCCCAGTAAATAATTAGCCAACAGAGGTGTACTTCTCTTCTGTCCAATGAAACGCTCTTAAGACTGCGTGAGCATGAATCCTGTCTTGTACAGTGGCGTGAAAAAGTATTTGCCCCCTTCCTGATTTTCTCTATTATTGCATATTTGTCACACTGGATGTTTTCAGGTCTTTAGACAAAATATAATATTAGATAAAGGGAACCTGAGTGAACAAATAACACTTTTTTTTTTTACTTATTTCATTTATTTAATGAAAAAAGTTAACCAACACCAATGGGCACTGTGTGAAAAAGTAATTGCCCCCTAGTTAAATCAACCCAATTAAAGGGATAATTAGAGTCAGCTGCTTGAATACAGCAAGGCTTGATTACAGCCAGCCCTGCTCAATATAAATCTCACTTATTTTGACCCTTACCATCAGAGTCACGTTGCCAGCATAAAGATTCAACAAGCACATTATGCCATGATCAAAGGAAGTTCCTGAAAAGATCAGAAAACAATTTGTTGCCCTCTATCAGTCTGGAAAGGGTTACAAAGCTATTTCTAAGGCTCTGGGACTTCATCGAACCACAGTGAGAGCCATAATCTCCAAATGGAGAACACTTGGAACAGTAGTGAATCTTCCCAGGAGTGGGCGGCCTGCCAAAATTACTCCAAGGGCACAGCGTAAAATCATTCAGGAAGTCTCAAAGGATCCTAAAACAACATCCAAAGAACTGCAGGCTTCTCTTGCCTCAGCTAAGGTCAGTGTTCACGACTCCACAATCAGAAAGAGACTGGGCAAAAATGGGCTTCATGTGAGAGTAGCAAGGCGGAAACCACTGCTAACCAAGAAGAACATAAATGCTTGTCTCTCATTTGCCAAGAAGCACCTGGATGATCCACAAGCCTTTGGGAAAATGTTCTATGGACAGATGAGTCCAAAGTGGAACTTTTTGGATGACATGGATCCCATAATGTCTCGCGTAAAGCAAACACAGCATTCCACAGTAAGAACACCATACCAACAGTCAAACATGGTGGTGGTAGTGTGATGGTGTGGGGATGCTTTGCTGCCTAAGGACCTGGATGACTTGCCATAATTAAAGGAACCATGAATTCTGCTCTGTACCAGAAAATTCTTAAGGAAAATGTCCGGTCATCCTTCCGTCAGCTGAAGCTGAAGCGTAGTTGGGCCATGCAGCAAGACAATGATCCAAAACACAAAAGCAAGTCCACATCAGAATGGCTAAAAGAAGTAAAATTAAAGTTTTGGAGTGGCCTAGTCAAAGTCCAGACTTAAACCCAATAGAGATGCTGTGGCAGGACCCGAAACGAACAGGTCATGTTCGAAAACCTACCAAATGTTACTGAATTAAAGCAGTTCTGCGAGGAAGAGTGGGTTAAAATTCCTCCACAGCGATGTGAAAGACTGATATTGAATTATAGGAAGTGTTTGGTTGCAGTCATTTGCAGCTAAATGTGGCATAACCAGTTATTAAGTGTAAGGGGGCAATTACTTTTTCACACAGTGCCAGTTGGTGTTGGTTAACTTTTTTTCATTAAATAAGTGAAATAAAAAAAAAAAAAAACAAGTGTTATTTGTTCACTCAGGTTCCCTTTATCTAATATTACATTTTCTCTAAAGACCTGAAAACATCCAGTGTGACAAATATGCAATAATAGAGAAAATCAGGAAGGGGGCAAATACTTTTTCACGCCACTGTACTTTTTCAATTGTTTATGCATGTAACTGTCACTGTATTATCAGAACATACTTTCACGTCTTGGAACTCAATTTGTTCCTGCAAGATGGAGGAAAGCAAACAGAAAAACGCCCTCATTCCTGTAACGTTCATCTGAAAAATCCTTTACGGTCCCAGACATCAGAACTGGAAACCAGTTCATAACTACAATTCAACCAAGTAGCTGGCATCTCTCAGGAGAAGCATCTCCAATGCGGAGTTGAAAGGAGCCACATTTAGGAGGGAGTCAAACCGTAATCAAACTGCTCCAAAGCTAGGAACCAAACAGAGAGGAGGTGCACTAGAAGGAAACTGAAGCAGAGGTGTGCACAAGTTACAAACTGTATCACTGTAATAAGCCCAAACATCTTAAGTTCGTGGATGGACCCCATCGTCTGACAATCTTAGCCGACGGATGTCTCATCGGAGAATGTCTACCTTGGTTGGTGAGAGGAAAAACTCACTGTAATTACATTCAGAAACACTCTCCTAGGTGTTCCAAACCCCAGGATGGCTGGCGAGAACTCTACTATCCTGCTAAGCTGCTCCAGGACTAAAAATGTCTAAAGAAATAGCAGTAACATAAGAACTTGCCGTAACAGTAGATCTTCGAGAGAGGTTCCTGCAGTAGGTCTTTACATATAGTACTGTGCCCCCAGGCATCAGATTCCAATGGCAAACTTGTAGCTAGCAATCAGCAGCGGGGACCGCTCCCGGCGTCCAATGACGCGACATTAGCCCGACTGTAAAAGGGATGGTCCGTGTCCGCCCTCCAGTTCTTTTCCACCAGAGACCTAAAGAAAGGTAAGTAGAAAGGAAGGCGTAAACTCCTGGGACCTTGTGCCCCATCTAGACCTGTGGGCTAAGCAGGAAGGAAAGGAAAAATTTCCAGGAGCTGGGGAAGGAGGGTGGGAAACTAGACCTATTGCAGGAACCTCTCTCAAAGATCTACAGTTATGGTAAGTTCTTATGTAACGGCTATGTCTTACTTAGAAAGGGTTCCTGCAATAGGTCTTCACACATACGACTGAATACCAAGCAGTCTAAAGAGAAGGAGTCTGAGACGAGGTTCTGGGAGGAGGAAAATGTCCGCCAACTGAGGTTCTGCCTTAGGATAGAAGACCTTGCAAAACAGCAGGGCCGAAACCAGTTCTACGCCTAGAGGCAATGTCCAGACTGTAGTGTTTAGTGAAGGTGTGGACAGAAGACCAAGTGGCCGCTGCATATATCTCTGCAGTAGAGACATTCCTGAAAAAAGCGGTAGGAGTGGCCATGCTTCTGGTGGAGTGGCCTTTAACCGCCCCCGGAAGGGTCTTTCCATGTTTCTAGTAAGTGTAGTGAATACAGTTAGCCAGCCACCTAAAGATAGTCTGTTTCGGGATGGCCTTGCCCTGGCACTGGGGGACAAAGGCCACAAAAAGTTGGTTCACTTTACGAACCTCCTTAGTCTGGGAGGTATAGTACCTCAGGATCCGGTGCACATTCAAGGTGTGCAACAGATATTCCCCCCTGTTGGAATGCTGAGGATAACAGACCGGCAGTTTGACACTCTGGTTTAGAGTCATCTCTGAAACTACTTTTGGAAGAAAGGAAGGATTAGTCCTAAGGACCACCCGGTCCTTGTGAAAAATTAAGTAAGGGTCTCTTCACACAAAGGCCTGAAGCTCTGAAACTGTTCGAGCCGAAGTAACTGCAACTTGAAAAAAAAAAAAAAAAAGTCTTCCATGACAGGAAGCGCATATCGCAACTTGCTGCTGGCTCAAAAGGGGGCAACGTAAGTTTCTCCAACATAAAATTGAGTTCTTAAGGAGGACAGGGGTTCCAGACTGGAGGTTTAATATGAAGGATGCCCTTCAAGAAAGTTTTGAAGCCTTTAGTTGCGTTAGGGTTTTGCCTTCCACTGGGAAGTGGTAGGCCGACACCGCAGAAAGATGGACCTTAATGGAGAAGTAATGAAGGCCCAACTCAGAAATATGTACAAGGTACTCTAACACCTGGGAGGCCGAGTAAAAAAAGGGGTCCAATCATTTAGCTGTGGCCCAGATGGAAAATCTCTTCCACTTCATGGCATAGGTAGATCTGGTAGAAGGTTTTCTGGCTTCTACCAGGACCCGAGCGACCTGGTAAGAAACTCCACAGCAGGAAACCACTATGTCCATAGGTGCCACACAAGGAGGTGAAGAGACTGAAGACTCGGATGTACCAGGGTGCCATGCTCCTGAGACACAAGGTCGTGAGATATCGGCAGATGGACCAGTGGTTCCACAGCCAGCTGTTGCAACAGCAGGAACCAAATCTGCAGAGGTCACAGAGGGGCGATCAGGATGAAGTGGGCCTCTTCCGCCTGAAGTTTCAACTGAACCTTCTGAATACGAGGAAAGGGAGGAAACGTGTATAGAAACCTCCCTGTCCAAGAGGCAGTGCGTCACGCTACAAAGCACCATGTCCGGGAACGAGCAAGCAACAGCTGGGTAGTTTTGCGTTTAATGGGGAGGTGAACAGATCTAGGTCTAGCCGGCCCCATTGAAGAACCAGGCCTTTGACTACATCCTGCTTTAATTCCCACTCATGAGTCCTGGCTATTGATCGGCTGAGACTGTCCGCCAGAACACTATGCACGCCTGGGACGTGGCCTGCTGTCAGAAAAAGACGTGCTGAATAGCCCAGTACCATACTCTCACTGCTTCCCTGCAAAGAGGGTACGACTGGGTTCCTCCCTGTTTGTTGAGATACCAGACAGTTGCCATGTTGTCTGTCTGGATCAGAAGTGTTCCCGGAAGGAGTAACGACTGGAAGGCCTGGAGAGCATAGAATACTGTTCTGGTCTCCAGGACGTTGATATGGAGCTGCTGCTCCTGGGGGAGTCCATGGACCTGGGGTTTTGTGGTACCCCCAGATGGGCTCCCCAGCCCATATCGGAAGCGTCCGATGTGAGGGTCTGGGTAGGGGCCAGAGAGTGGAAAGAAGCTTCCACTAACAGGTTGGTGAGATCCTGCCACCAAAGAAGATCCTTCTGCAGGCTGTTGGAGATCATGACCAATTGGTTCAAGTCATCCAACCGTTGGTCCCACTGGGCTCAGAGAGACCACTGGGTGACCCTCATGTGCAGTCTGGCCATGGGTACAGTAGGAATAGCCACTGCCATGAGCCCCAAGAGACAGAGCACCGAGTGTGCTGGGGTTCATCAAACCTTGGCCACCAAAGTGGCCTGGGAAGCTAAGGTCTCGGCCTGATCCAATGGCAGAAAGGCCTTGCTCTGGACTGTGTCCAGTACCGCCCCAATAAATTGGAGGCGCTGAGAAGGTACTAGCTAGGACTTGGGGAGGTTGACCGAGATGCCAAACAAGTCCAGAGTGAAAGAGAGAGACTCCTTCAGACTGTCCGGGAAGGGGGCTGAAAAAAAGCCAGTCATCTAGGTATGGGAACACGTATATGCCCATGCGGCAGAGAAACGCCGCTACAGCAACTAGGCACTTGGTGAAAACCTAGGGCGCCGAGGACAGGCCAAAAGGAACTGCCCTGAATTGGAAATGGTTCTCCTGAAAGGAGATCTGGAGGAAGTGGTGGTGGACCGGGAGGATGGGGATATGAAGGTAAGCATCCTGCATATCCAGGGAGCACAGCCATGTGTTTGACTGGAGCAGGGGTAGGAGTCCCTGAAGGGTCAGCATGCAGAATCTCTTGTATTCTGCAAAGAGACTGAGCATGCTGAGATCCAGGATAGGTCGCAGATCCCCAGTCTTCTTTGGTACCAGGAAGAAAAGGGAGCAGAATCCCCTTCCTAGTTGGTCTGGAGGGAGGGGTTCTATGGCTGCTTTTTGCAGCAAGGCCTGGATTTCCTGGTGGACGATGGGGATCTGACCCGGCGGGTAAGAAGACCTTCCCGGAGGGTGTGGAGGTGGAATCTCCAGGAACTCTAAAGAGTGACCTCGTTGTATGAGCTGAAGAACTCATACGTCTGCGGCGACGGACTTCCACCCTTCCAGGTGGAGGCGAACCTCCCTCCTTCCAGTACCTCTGAGGGGAAGGGAGGTAGCAGAAGGAGGGGGAGCTAGTCGCGACGCCGAGGGGAGGGGAGCTTTGGCCCCTGAGCCTGGTTTGGCAAGCTTTACATGAGGGGTTTGAGCTCCAGAGCCAGTGGCATGTCTTTAGCCTTGATGCTTGTTCTGGGTCTTATTCCATAGTCTCTGGCGACGAAATGGCCGCTTCTTTTGACCCGTCCGATACATCAGGCGTACATCTCAAAGAGATCATCCGCTCTCCTGCAGCTCTGTTATAATATCCTTCACATCACCGCCAAAGAGGACGGAACCCCTGAAGGGTGCGTCCAAAAGGGGTGACTGGACATCCTGTGCCAGGCCTGCAATACGGAGCCATGACAGGCGACTAAGGCAGATCCCCATGACCGCAGCCTGAGCCACTGAGTCCATGGAATCATACGTGGCTCAGGCAGCGTGACGGCAAGAGGACTTGTTCATATGGACTTTGTACAACAACTTGGCCCTGAGATTTTCACCAGAGAGAGCCTGAAGATCCCTCTCCAGTTCAGCAAGTGATGCCTTCTGGTAGACCACCATATGGGACACATAACTTAATGACCGTATGGCACAAGAAATGGATAAGTAGATCTTTGTACCGAACATTGGTCCAGTTGCCGTGAGTCCTTGTCTGGTGGAGACGAACTCAGGTGCTTGGGTTGAGCCGACTGGTCATGCACGGCCGTGATAACCATGGAGTCGGCTTTCAGGTGCAACGTCAATGAGAAATCCCTTCGGGGAAGTTCTATCGGCTTTCCTGGAAACAGCTGGGATGGAGGAAGGCTGTTGCTAAATGGTAGTGACCAGGTCCTCATGAGGGTCCATCCAAGAAGGGGGGGGGATGGGTAGAGGATCAATAGTCACTAGATCCAGGTGCTCAGCCAATCTTTTGTGCTGAGGATCTATCTTCTTACAAGACCAGCCTCCCGCTGCCTGGATAGTTCTCAACAAATCCCCGAACGAAGGGTCCTCTGGAGGGGGATTTAGGCGATTCTTTTGGAGGAACTTCAACCGGTGATAGAGGGTCAGAATGGTCGACGTCCAAATTTATATCCGAATCAGACGGCTCGGAGCCACTGGGAAGAGAAGGGTCCTGCCCAGCGCCGCCCACTGGAAGTGAACCCTCACAGCTCGGCCCAGAAGGACCCGGGGGGGGGGGTCTCTGGGTAGAGGAATAGCCCCCAATGGTTGGGACTGTCCGATTTCAGTGATGAGCTGGGGTCCTGGCATCCTGCCACCACGCTGGAATGGACTCTCAATCAGGCAGCAGCGGTGGAGAAGGAGGTGGAGGAGGCTGGTACCCTGGATACCCCTGGTAAGTCGGGTGGTGCCAGTAAGGGTACTCATACCCGGGCAGCCCCGGGGGATAGTCTAAAGGTGGATATCCAGGTGTCAGATACCCCGGCATGGGGTTTGCCAGCATCGGGTGTCACAGCGTTGGCAGCACATTGCCCAGCGTTGGTTACGAAGAATCCATCGGAGGGCCGCCCGGCGGCGGAATGTGGGGGTCAGGCCCCAGAAAACCACCCGAGGGTCCCGCAGGACCAGCCAGTAGGCGTGCTACAGGGACAGTGGGAAGTGGCAGGGGATCAAGAGTGATGCCCGAGGGTCCCGAAGGAGGAGACTCAATGCCTAACAGATCCTAGTCCAGCAACAGACCTCTCAGAGGAGGGAGGTCCAGGGTCGGAGTGAAGCCTGGCGAAGGGGGGAGCTCTGGGAGAGACCCCAATGACAGGTAAGGTAATGATCCCAAAAGAAGAGACAAGTTGGGACCAGGTGTCTAATCCCTTGGAGAAGAAACAAGCAGGGATGAAGGGTCTCCAGCAAGCACACTCGTGCCATCGTTGGGGGTCCTCGAGGGAGCCCGACGGGCGAGTAGGAGTGGCTGTGCAGTCGACAGGTGGTCCGTCGTCCAACTTATCAGTCATGACCAGGCTGTCTGGAGTAGAGGAACCACGGACAGGATGATCAGTCTGGGCTGGGAGCCCGCCGAAAGGGTGACTTAGTGGCAGTGCTACTCGAAGGAGAAGTAACAGAGACCTCAAGAGAGGCTATGCCCACCTGCCTGCTCACCTCGGCAGGAGGGGAAGAAGGCGACCAACCTGCAGAAGCAGACAGAGGGCACGAAAAAGTGGTACTCATCGTCTTGGAGGTGGAAGGCCTTCCTCATGGCGACGGGCTCCTCTCCCAGCACTTCTCCTTGTCCTTTTTCTTCCTTAGGGCCGGCGACGATGACCTCTCCCTAAGCTCCTGGAGCTCCTTTTCCATAGAAGCTAGCAGACGCCCGAGAAGGTGGGCCTCGAGGGTCCGCTTGTGTTGAGTCCGGGTGGCCTGGTTAAATCCCTGGCAGATGGCACACACGGCCAAGTTGTACTTAGGCCCCAGGCAAACAAGGCAATGGGAGTGGTTGTCCCTATGAGGGATTTGGGCGCCGCACTTGGTGCACTTTTTTGGATGAGCGGACATACACTTGTTTGAAAACTGCAGAAAAAACTGAGGAAAATAACTAAAACGTCGAATATAAAGTGGACAACTGATCGCTGTTTTAACACTTCTGCCGAACTAACCGAGGTGATGGCAGGAAAGAACTGGAGGGCAGGCACGGGACCGCCCCTTTTATAGTCGGGCTGACGTCGCGTCACAAGACGTCGGGGGTGGTCCCCGCTGATGATTGCTAGCTACAAGTTTGCCGTTAGAACCCGACGCCAGGGGGCGCAGTCCTATATGTGAAGACCTACTGCAGGAACCCTCTAGAAGCAAGATCCGAGGTTCTGCAAGACTGCATGCTATGATGAGAACTGCCCAAAAAAGGGTGCACATGGTGACCCCCGCAACCTCAAGGTGGCCAAAATCACTCTCAGTACTTTTTCAAAAACTTCTGGAGCCATGGCGTGACTGAAGGGAGCAGACTGCCTAAATTAAGTGTTGCAAATTTTAACTTTTCTGCTCCTTCCCATAGCTAAGTTCTTTTTTTTTTGTTTTGTTTTTTAATTATGTTTTTGTAAATAAATAAAACACCTCCACCCTTGTGCAGCATAATACCCCAACCCCTCCATAAGTCCAGTTATAATAAACTGGTTCCCCCACCCTCGTCGCAGTCACTTCTCTCCTCCCCTTATCCATTTTCCAACAAAGTTGCTTTTAATATATTTATCCATAGTTACCAACAACAAAAAACTTCTCTCCGCCCTAGCACCAAATTATCCCATTTTTCACCCACCCCTACAGTCCCATTCAAATAAGTACACCCTCTACTGTTTGGGACCCAGCACCCCACCCCCACCCCGACACCCAAAGAAAGGATACAAGTTAAAGCAGCAGTGCAATCTAAAATGGGCTAAAAGTTGACCACTTTTTCCTTCCTAATCAATGCCACGTCTTCTAGTTTATTTTGGTAGTAAAATGTTCAGTTTCCATCATCATTTAAGAATTTTCTGAAAGTTTTAAATAATTATTTCTCAAGAAAAAGATGGCTGCCTCATTTTGCAGAGAAATAATATTGAGGACCCGAGGAGGATAATCCAGATAAAAATGCAAACGCACAGTACATAGTATAGGAAACATCCAGAAAACCCAAATCAACAGTTCTGCCACTATTTTTCATGACCATAGCAGAAAATCAGCTTTTTGGAATAACTTTTTTCATTGCACTACTGCTTTAAGAGACGATGACACACTTTAAAAAAGAAAACCACCCCCACACCAACTACCGCCAGTCATCACTGATTCATTCACAATGAATTAATTAATGATGATGTGCTCATAGTAACAGCTGATTTTCTGACAACACAGACCAATCAACCGTTGCTACTAGCATGTCATAACCAATTCATTGTCAAAGCATCAGTGATGACGGCTGGTCACCACTGCAGCATTTTTTTTTTTTTTTTCAGGTGTCTCATCATCTGCTTTAACTTGTATCCTTTCTTTGGGTGAAGGATAGGATGAAGGTGTACTTATTTAAATGTAACTGGGGTGAATGGGAGTGGGAAACACAGGTTACTCACCTGTTAACAGTAGTTCTAGGAGTGGTACTGTATGTGAGGTTCATCCACACTGTCTGGCAGCTGCCTTTCCCTTTAAGATTCGCGGGCAAAGTCTTCAAGCTGGCTCCTCCCACCCACCCACGTGGCAACTCCCTTGGCTCCGCCCTATGACGGCAGATTTTGCCCGCAGGTAGCAGAGTGTGTGCACTGAAGCTGGGGAGGTCAGGTGGGCCCATGGGGATGAACATCATATACCACTCCTAGAACTACTGTTACAGATGAGTAACCTGTGTTTCTAGGGACGTGGATATGATGTTCTAGCCACACTGTCTGGCAGACTCCTAGCAGTTCTCCAGTAGGAAGGAGGCAGTGTGCACACCCCCTACTTAGGGAACAGAGATGGGAGAACTGAGGCCCTAAAACCAGCATCCTGGGTGACTAAGTCAATGTGGTAATGAGAAATTAAGGTGTGTGCCGACTTCCAGGTAGCAACATTGCAATTTCCTGGATAGGGATGTCCCTAGAAGCAGCCACCGACGCAGCAGTATGGTGGGTGGAATGAGCCCTTAGCCCTCTGGGAGGCTCACTACCAACCAACCTATAGCACAGATCAATGCAGGAAGTGATCCATCTGCCAATCATCCGCTTGTGGCTGCGGGTCTGCCAGGTGCGGCTTCAGCGTAGGTGACAAACAGCTGGCACACCTCTCCCCAAACTCCAGCCATGCGCTCTGTATAGTAAGCAAGCGCTCGCCTCGGGTCCAAAGTATGGGAGTCGGTGTTCAGCCTCCGAGATGTGATTCGCGAAGAACACCGGCAGAGTGATCACCTGATTCAGGTGAAACTCTGACATAACTTTCAGAAGGAACTTCGGGTTGGGGCACAGGACAACAGTGTCCCCATGGAAGACCAAGTAAGGAGACTCCACAGAGAGCGCCTAGAGGTCACTGATCCTTCTGGCTGACGTGACAGCCACCAGGAAGGTGGTATTCCACGACAGGTGAGACATCTTACACCTGTGCACTGGTTCGAATGGCCTGCCCATGAGCTTTGCCAAAACCAGCAACAAGTCCCACGGTGGTGGTGGTTCATGCACTACAGGGGATATGTGGTCAAGGCCTTTGAAAAAACGCCAGACCACCTTCTCCTGTGCCTCCGACTGCTGACCAGCCCACGCTCAGTAAGCAGAGATGGCTGCTAGGTGACCCTTAAGTGTCATCGACTGAAGTCCCCCCCATGGGAGCGAGACCACAGATAGTTCAAAATGCTAGTCACAGATTGAAGGGTCCAACACCTTGCCCTGGCACCAAATGGAGAATCTCTTCCATTAGAAGCCATAGCATTTTCTGGTCGTTTCCTTTCTAGACACCTCCACGATAGTGAGGACATCTTCGGAAGGACCCAAAGCCTGGAAATCTAGCCAATCAGGAACCAGGCTGTCAGGTGCAGGGATTGAAGGCCCAGGTAGAGTACCTTCCCTTGACTGATGGAGAGCAGGTCCAGGCATGCTGGAAGACACCTTCGGGAGCCTGTTGATGAGGCGGAGGAGACTGGGGCACAAAAACTGGCAGGGCCAGTCTAGAACCAACAGGATTACCTGTGCCTTGTCCTGCCTGACCTTCAGGAGCACTTTGTGGATCAAGGGAAGTGGAGGGAAGGCACAGAAGAGGCCTGGGGTCCACAGCCTCAAGAAGGCATCCCCCTGCAGCGAGCCCTGCTGAGGGGGGTGGGCACTAAACAGCTTCAGCTTTGCGTTCTCCCTAGAGGCGAACCGGTCCACTTGAAGGGTACCCCACTGGGAGAACAGACAACTACCTCCGAGTGGAGGGACCACGCGTGAGATGCCTCGCCCACCTGGCTAAGGGCATCTGCCAGCTGACTGGAGGCTCCTGCCACATGGATGGCCAGGAGATCTGCCTCCAGGCAGCGCACAAGGGTCCAGATGCAGAGAGCTTCCTTGCAAAGAGGCACCGAGTGCATCCCATCCTGCCTGTTGAGGTAATACATGGTCATGGTGTTGTCCATCTGGACCTGGATCACTTGATCCTGGACAAACTGAGCGAATTCAGTCAAGGCTAGCCGAACCGCTTGGAGCTCCAGAAGATTGATGTGGCATCAGGATTCCTGGGGGTCCACAGCCCGTGGACTCTGTGTTCCCCTAGGTGGACACCCCAGCCCGTGAGAGAGGCATCAGTCAGGATGACAGGCAGCTCGGGGCGGACAAATGGGATCTCTTCCTGCAGATGCTCTGGGACAAGCCACCACTGGAGGGCGTCCCATATCCTCTGGGTCTCAGCGACCAGCTGGTCAAAATGACTTTTGAACTGAGACTATTGACTGGCTAGCTCCCATTGCAAAAAGCGCATATGCCAACGGGTCCATCGGACCATGCTGGTGCAGGCCAGCCACGTAATCCAGAAGGCACAGGAAGTCCGGGCCAGGGCGCAAGTGCCCAACCAGAAATGACTGGGCAAAGGAGGAGAGAACCTCCACCCTGTGACCGTCAGGAGCAGAGCTCTGGCCCGGCACGAGTCGAGCTCTGCCCCGATGAAGCTGATCACCTGTGAGGGCACAAGTTCTGACCTGGCCTCAATGACCAGGAGACCAAGGTCAATGCAGGTCTGAAGGGCCCGGTCCCTGGACCACTCCACCTCCTGCCTGGAGGGACCTGATGTCAGCCAGTCCAGGCAGGGGGACACCCAGACCCCTCGGTGCTTCAGGTAAGCTGCCACCACTGCTATGCATTTGGCGAAGACCACGCGGGCTGGGGAGAGGCCGAACGGTATGGCTTGGAACACATAAAGGGCTCCCTCTGCTCGGAAGCGGAGGAATCTTCTGTGGGATGGACGAGTCGGGACGTGAAAGAACGTGCCCTGAAGATTCAGAGAGCAAACCACATGTTTTGCCCAGAGATGGTGTGATCTGGGACAGAGTTACCATCTTGAAGGTGCGGGACCTGAGGAATTTGTTCAGGTCGTGCAGATCTAGAATGGGACGCTAGCCCTCCATCCGCTTTGACACCTGGAAGTACCTGGAGACAAACCCTGGGTGTTCCAGAAGATCCACAACTCTGACCACGACCTCCTTGCAGAGGAGCTGGGCTATGTCATCTTGAAGAGCCAACCAAGTGTCTGACGATACCAAGTCCTCCTGTGGGGCACGGGCTCCGCTTGGAGGGTACTGCTTGAATTCCAAAGGCAGACCCTGACCGCCCACTTCCAGAACCCACCTGTCCCCAGTGACAGCGGACCATGCAGAAAGAAGAGGCGGAGCCAGACCTCACAGGAGGACCCAGGAAAGGCTTGGAGAGGAGGATCCAGCTGAAGAACCACCAGGTCCCTTCCCCTCTGGGCTTTCGGACCACCAAGGCCATGGACTTGGCCCAAGGTCGCCAGGACTGAGCCTGCTGGCAAGACTGATGCTGGGCTGGTTTTGCTGCAGGGGTGGAGGGCGCCGAAAGGGCTTGTGCTTCTACTGTTTGGGGTCCTTCTGGGCAGATGTCAGAGTCCAGGGTGGCACTGGACTTTTCAATGCGCTGGAGGTGACCCTCCACACTGGGCCTCAAATAGGTCGGTGCCCAAAAAGGGGACATCCACCAGCTTGTGCTGGGTAACTGCCGTGAAGGTCAAGATCCGCAGACAAGCCCTACGGCGCATGGCAGCCGCGGCTGCCACCGAGTGGGTATAAGAATCACCAATATCTGGAGTTGCTGTTTCACCACTGCCCTATCCTGATCTCAGACCAGTTTCATTACTGCCCTACCCTGGTCTCGGACCTGTCTAACCGTGGCCTGAAGGTCTGCAGAAAGGTGAGGAATCACCTCATCAGGGGAGCCTAACAGGGCATGAGAGAAGTGAGCCATCAAGATGGCCGAGCTCACATGGCGGAGGCCTAGCAAGGAAGCAGCACAGACCTTTTGAGCCGAATGGTCCAATTTCTTGGACTCTGTCCAGTGGTCTATCGACGTTCCCGGTATTGCCAGAGCACTGAAATACGCAGTCAGCCACCAACCCCTCAGTCGAGGGATGCTCCATGAACTCAAAGGCTACCGGTGGGCACCACACATGTTGCAGGTCATCCGGGCCGAGGGCGCAGGGCAAGAGGCAAGGCACTGCCAAAGCTCCAGTGCAGGGCTAACAATGGCCTCAGACACTGGGAAGGCCTCCGTTGGAGAATCCTCTTTGTCCAGAATGTCTATAAGGGGATATTTGAGGCCGTTTCTGGACAGGCTCCAGTTTCATCCCCGTAGATTCTGAGATGAGGAAGAGAATGGCCATGAATGAAGTAGGGCCTTCGTCCGTGAAGAGCTATCCGATCGACTCAGTGTCTAGTGGAAGGAAGTGCAAGAAGGAATCCTCAGACTCCGAGGAGTCCGCATAAAGTGAGTGACCACCCGTGTCACCCTCAACCCGCCGTGGATGGTCAGGCGTGAGGGTGACAGACAGCTGATGGGAAAGCCCCTTGGCCAGAGCCCCGGTCATCGGCTGCTTAGGTGGCAGCTCCATCATGATCGGTGGAGAAGCTTGCTTCAGCCGAGCCGACGTGGTCTCAATCTGCTCTGCTGGGGGAGGAACAGTGTCGACCAGCCCCACCAGGGAAGTCGGCATCGGCCTTTCAGGTAATAGCCGGGGTGGTAGCCGTCATCTGCTTCAGCCCAGACAGGACTAACTGTTGCCACATGAGGTCTGCACAGCATAGACGCAACCTATTGCTGAAGCCTCTCCTTACCCGAGGAGGACGAAGACGAGAAGCTGTGCCGCCATTTACCATGGTGAAGAGAGCATGACCGCCGATGGCGGGACCTGCTCGACCCCAAAGTTGAAGATGACTGAGACCTTGACAGTCGGTGGTGCAGACGGGGGCCTCAGAGAGGTCTGCGGCTCTCCTGGTCTGGGTTGAGGACCAGCGGGTCCGGCCCAGCAGGCTGGGCCGACTAGTCAGTTACCAACGACAGGACTGGAGTCCTGAAAGGAGTATCGGTGGTCTCTTCAGATGACAACCAGTCAACAAGGTCAAGAAAAATCTCGGCCACATCATTGGCGGGCATCTCAGCCAACTGGTCCAACAGGGTGACCATGAAGCTAGCAGCCAAGGCTGTGGTTTTGACTGTAGTTGAGGCCGAAGATTCCTGAGAGCAGGAACGTTTCCCAGTCCCAAGAGCGTCAACGATGAGTCTTCTCTTTATCCTTCCTGGACTCCTCCTTCCATGAGCGTGAACTGTGAAACTCGGAAGGGTCCTCTGCCATGGTTGACAGGGACTGGCACAGCTCTCTGAAGGAGGCCAAATAGGTGAAGCCCAACTGGAGTGGAGCAAAGGCAGTGGCAGAAGAGGATTGAGCACCAGCCTGGGCCGCCTCCTCCTCAAAGGCCTCAAGTTGTTGTAACTGCTTGGCGGACCCCAAAGCCATGGAGACCACCCAAACAAACATCCTTTGATCTGACCGGCGAATAACGTTTCTCCGGATGGCCCAACTTTAGGGGGGCAGCATGGTCCTCCAGAACATTTGGCTGAAATGACTGTCAAAAGTCGCAGACCTGCAGATAATGATCATGGCCCAGACAATAAACACACAAGGCGCAAGTGTTAGTACGCAACATCTTCTGCACACATGTGCACCGGCGAAATCCAGGCGCAGATTTATCCTCCATCACAGTCATGATTGAAGATCAAGGTGAAGGTGAAACTCTAATGAGTTTTAGCGCAAGTTTTGGAAGTAAATCCAAAGATTTAAGCACCAGGGCCTACTCAACGTGGGAGCGGTAAGGAGGGAACCTGCTTCTTCCAGCGGAAAGGAACATCTGGCATCATGGGGCGCAGCCAAAGGAGTCACCACCCGGGTGGGTGGGAGGAGCTAGCTTGAAGATGTTTCCGGCGAATCTAAAGGGAAAGGCAACTGCCAGACAGTGTGGATAGAACATCATATCCACATCCTTAGAAACTGGGATTATTTGGCAAAGGAGTTGGGGGGTCAATAGATAAATGTATTAAATGCAAATCTGTTGGGAAGGGATATGGGTGCTATGAGGGTGGAGGGTAACAAATGCATTTTTTTTTTTTTTTTTTTTTTAATATGGTGGTGTGGGAGGGGGCTGGTACTATGCTATACAAGTGTTGTTATACATACTGATTATGCAATGGGAAGACTCAAAATATGCAATTTATCTTCAAGTGTGAGGGCGTAGGACCACAGCTAACAAGCAGCAGAGCCACAAGTAAGTTATAAAAGTCCTGCCCACTCGAGTGATGACTGCCTATTTTAAGTCAGGCTACTGTACGATTGATATCTACAACAATAGTTTACAAGTTATAGCTTTTAAATCTGCAGTTTATTTGAAGATTTTGCTGGTTTTCTTTAAGTTTAACAGATGGTGTCAGTGCTGCACCAGGCACTGTGATGTCATCGGCAATGGGAAGGCTGACTGGTTCAGTATTCCACAGTGATGACAGTAACCTTAAAAAATATCTGTTGTGAGAAAAGTGACAGAGCATTCATACACAAGGTCATTTTCTGATCAGAGTAGTTTCTGTGGTGCAACTGGGCACAACCTACCCCTTTTGAAGAACTTTACAGACCACAGCCTGAAGAAAGCCCTTGGCTACTTACTATCAAGACCTGCAGGGGAGGGTAAGCCAGGCATCAGAAGGGATAAGAGCTGCTTGGGAATGGGATCTTGGCACCCAGGTTGGCCCAGCTATGTGGAAATTAGCTGCTAAACACTATCAAAATTGTTCCAGAAGCAACAAGTTGTGACAAGTTCAACTCAATTTTATGTACCAGGCATACATCACCCCTATGCGCCTCCATGCTTTTGACCCCAACAGGTCCAGTGAATGCCCCAAGTATAGGACAGTGGACGGTGACTTTTTACACATGGCCCTGACTTGCCCTAAGGTGGCACCATTTTGGCACGAGGTGTACAGAATTATGGGCAGGGTGCTGGGGTATACTCCTAAGTCTCCGCTTGAACTTTTACTGAGGCCGGATCCTGTGCAGCTGAGGGGCAGGGGGGTGGATCCCTTGTGGGCTCTCGCTATGGTGACAGCCCGAAAAATGACTGCTCAATCTCCACCCTCCATGCAGCACTGGGCCAATAACCTTAGACAATGTTTGACCTTCGAGAGGATACAGTTATTTGCTAATGGGAGAGGAGGATCCTTCTTTAAAATGTAGACTCCCTTGATGAGTGCCATGGAGAGGGGCTCGTTTATGGTTTAACACTAGGGTCGACCCCTTGGGGTCAATCCTCCACCCGGGATACCTCCAACAGTCCCCTTTGCAGTTGGGGACACATGCACTGCTATGCAACCCCCCCACCACCACCACTTCCCTTGCCCCTGTCCCTTCTCCCACCTTAACATTGGCCAGTGTTACCCCAGTTGAATGCTGCAGTGCAGCTGAAACTTGTGGGGGTGGTCTCCCCATCCTGGACCTGTTTTCCCACCCTGGGTGCCCTCTCAGCAGTGGAACTGCTTTATTACTGATGTTCTTATACAATCCAGCTTGTTTGTGTTTATTAACTTTATCTAATCCATCTGTCAAGTATGCATAACTCTCAGGTATTAATTTATATTGTGTGATTCGGTATGCATTTATGTGTTTTTTGTATGATTTTTCTTCCTTTTTCTTAATGATTAACTGCAGCCAGTTGATTTGTGATTGATTGTTCATGTTTCTGTTTTCTTCTTTCAATAAAATGTTAAAAAAATAAAAGGAGAGTAGTGTGTACCAACGCCTGGACATCCACCATGGCAATCTGTGGAAAAGGACGTAGTCGGAACTGTATGGACCGAATGGATTGGCACAATAGAAGGGATTGGAGACTGTTGAGGCACCAATCCAGCAGTCGACGAGGGGTGCACAAAGGTCCCCAGAAACAGACTGCAGAGCAGTTGCAGGGCTCATAATGGCTCGACTAGTTTTTGTAGAAGAGCCAGTCAACGAACCCTGAGGCACTGTCAATGGATGGTGAGTAGATCCCATTGACGGGGGCAGCAGCGGTAGAAGCTGCAACTGAAGTACACCTGTGGATGCCCTCGACTGTTTCGGGGTGACCGAATAGAAGAAGACTTTATTACAGCCTCTGAAAAGGCTGCCACTTTAGTTTTAAGGAGGTCTTGCTTCCCAGAGCAGGAAGAATGCAGGTCCATCATCGCCAGGGAGGGAGGCAGTAGGAATGGCTTACTCTTACTAGACTATTTCCTTGGTTTCTCTGGAGCTGCCATTGATGAGGGGTGAGCACCATAACGATGAGATGCCGAGGACTTCTGGGACTTTGAGAGTTATTCCTGTTCCAGAAGGGCAACTTTTTGCTCCATGAGGTGTTCTTGAAGTTGTTGGAGTCTACTTTTAGTGGCCTTGTTAAAATCGCTGGCACAGGACACAAGCACAAGTATCGTGTTCAGGACATAGGCACATGACACAGTTCATGGAGATCCTCAGTCGCAATCTTCTGGCTACAGGAACACTTACAGAACAGAGGATCCGAAGACATCGGTAAAGGAATGCCACTAAGGAACAGTCGGTTGAACTCTTCATCGTTGACAGAAGCTATACTCTGGACGGAGAACATGTAGCATGCAGGTCGCAGTTGGAAAAGAACAGAGGAGCTTCTGGGACTGCACCCTTTTATACATGCCAAGGCACAATACAGGGTGCCGCCGGGGTGGGTCCCAGGTCGGCTGCTGAGAAATCATCTGGAGAAAATGATGCCTGCGGCTGGACATTCCTATGTATTATGGCCTGCTGCAAGAGATTTCCTCGATGAAGATCTATTCAAACACATGAAATCGTAACTAACAGCAATGGCAATCCCCAATGATACATGAGACAGACTCCTTCCTCTAAAATCCTAATAGAAGCCCAATAACATACAAGTTATTCATATTGTGTTGTATATTCACATGCACCTGTGTTGTAGGTAACATTCTACTCACGGTAAAAATCCTCTGTCCAGTACGGTCAAAGGCAACACAATAGACAGCGGACAAGTGCCCAAGAATCCTCCTATACATCTTTATGTTCTGATAAGTGTTGACAGAAAGCAAAGCTGTAGAGCGCCCGCACCCTGTCAGCTGTCGTCCACGGAGAACATGAACTGCAATCGAAGAGAATACAGATTAGGTGCTACAGGGAATAAAATCAGAAGAAAGTAAAGGAAAAAACACACACACACACACACACAAGTTTTCAATTATTCCTGTGTACCAGACCTTGAAAAGTACAGTTACGTAAAAACTTACTGTAACAGTAGATCTTCGAGAGGAGCTCTTGCAGTAAGCAACACCAGTAGGATTAAGCCACTGGACAACAGGACTACACAGAATATTTCTAACTAGCAGTCCACAGCAGGGGACCGCCCCCTAACGTCAGCACGCCGACATCCACCACTGGTATGCCCCCCATCTCCCTCGCTCACCTCAGTTACCCCCCCCCAACAGACCCCAAGAAAAGATCAGACAGGAGAAAGGAGGTCCCCTGGAGCCAAGAAAGGCCAAGATGGAAAGAGAGCAGTGGGATGGAGGGAGGGAAAATTCTGCCTACTGCAAGAGCTCCTCTCGAAGATCTAATGTTACAGTATGTTCTTGCGTAACTGTACTATCTTACTTCAAGGGGGCTCCTGCAGTATGGAACACCGGTAGGACGGAGTCCTAAGCAGTGCCATAATAAAAGAAAGAACCCCTGGAGGAAGGAAGAAGCATTGCAGTAGGCAGAGACAAGGGGGTTATAGTCCAACTTTAGTCACCTGGAGTAGGAGGTAACTTTTGGACTGCCCCATCTGTAACAAGAAAGGGCCAATCCTTAAAAGACTGAAGAGTAGAATGGTTTAGATCAGTCTGAGAACTGCAGGGTATGCAGCTAAGCCCATTTCCAAATGAGGTTGCCCCACACAGCCCTATGAGGGGACAAACAATGAGAGGAGGACTGAATCAGGGACCGGGTGACAGTATGTTAAGCCAGCTGGGCACTGGAATCCAAGCGGCTCCACTCGGGGATTTAAGGAAAAGCAAAGACCAACAGACTGCCAAAAAGGCCTGGTCCAGAGAAGCCCAAGGATCAGCCTGTCCTGAGAGAGGGAACTGTCGCATCCTCTTACGGAAAAAGCTCTAAGGAGATCACCTGAAAGAGCATCTCCCATGTCTGGAAAGGAAAAAAAAAAAACAGACTCTAACTGAGGCAGGGATCTTGAAAGAGGACACAAAGCTCGTAGGACATTGTGAAGAATAAACTACGACTCCCAGGACACTGGAGTCCCAAGGGCAGAAGAGTCTCCCAAGCTGTGAGGCCCACAACCGGAGGTAGGAGGACCTCAGACAAGGGATCTGCCCCAGAAAAAAGTTGGAAGACTCCTGCAGGACCAGAGTATTGCCCACAAACGAAAGGTAAGAGGGCAAAGATCACCTGGAGATGGGCCTCTTGAAACTGACCGAAGCAAGAGGTACCCCATAAACCTGGGAGTAGAGAAAGGGAAAAAAGGGTGCATCGACCCTTGAAGTTACCAGAAAAAAAACAGATGATTCCCCAATGAAGAAATAGGGGGAGTCCCTGGTAAATGGCAGCTGCAATACAACAGAACCGCATTCATATGAGGGCTGACAGAAAAAATTACTCACCTTAGTAATGTTGTTTCTTCTAATGGAGTCTTGCTATATTCTGACTATTGCAGTGATATCTAACCTTTGCACTGCCCCGGAGAGGAAAGAGTTAACTTTCCATGCAAGGCATGGAACGCTGAGCTTGAGCTCGGTTGAGACTCTGTCTGTTGTTGTTTGAACCCACACTGCCAGATCTTTACGAGCTATACTCACTGGGCGTCCTGTGTGGAAACTGTAAACTTACACTAACCAACTGGCAACTAAATTTAATAAAAAGATTTTTTGGTTCCAAGGCAAAGACTCAAGTCAGGAAACCAAAAAAAAAAAAAAAACACAACACACACCCAAAAATAAGAGAGTGAGAAAAAGGGGGCACCTCTAGGGTGCCAACACTGTTCCTGCCCACACACATCCCAAAACCCAGGTTCTGAGAGGGGAGGAAGGGGGGGAGGTCAGAATACAGCAAGACTCCATTAGAAGAAACAACATTACTAAGGTGAGAAAATTTTTTCTTCAAACATGAAGTCTTGCTGTATTCTGACTACTGCAGACTACCAAGCAGTACCTCCATGGAGGAGGGACAGAACCTACTCTGGGAACAGGCTCTGAAGCACTGCTGTGCCAAACCGAGCATCACTTCTAGCCTGGATATCCAGAGAGTAATGCTTGGTGAAAGTATGTACTGTTTTCCAGGTGGCTGCTTGACAAATCTCTAAGATAGGAATATCCCTGGCAACAGCCAGGGAAGCAGCCGCACCTCTAGTAGAGTGAGCCCTCAGGCCTGAGGGTGGGATTCTACCTAATTTTTCATAGCAGAATTGTATACAAGAGGCAATCCACCTGGCAATAGATCTCTTAGTGACAGGTTTTCCCTTACCAACCTCACCATAAGTGAGGAACAATTGGAGGGAGTCAAACCTGTGACCCTTGGTGCGCTCTATATAGTAGTTAAGGGCCCTTTTCACATCCAGGCTGTGTAGCCTCCTCTCCCCAGAGGAGGAATGGTCAGTGAAGAAAACAGGAAGAGACAGACTGATTAAGGTAGAAATCTGAAACCACCTTAGGCAAAAACTTCCTATTAGTCCTGAGGACCACCTTATCTCTATGGAAAGAGATAAAAATCAGGCTCCGCTGACAGGGCCTGTAACTCACTTATGCATCTGGCAGAAGTAATGGCTACCAAGAACACAGTTTTCCAAGTCAAGTACTTAAGCTCTGCTGAGGACAAAGGCTCAAAAGGGGGTTGCATAAGCTGAGCAATGCAAACATTAAGGTCCCAAGCAGGGGCAGGGTCCCTGAAGGGAGGACTGGTATGCAGCAATCCCTTGAAGAATTTACAGAATACAGGATGAGCTGAAAGGGAAGAAGGCTTGCCTGCTGACAAGAAGGCAGAGACAGCTGCCAGATGCACACTAAGTGTAGCTGGTCTGAGTCCCAAGCTATTGAGATGAACCATATAGTCCAGGGCTGTAGGCAACCCAGCAGACTCTGGAGAAATATGCTTACCAGAGCACCAAATAGTAAACCTTTTCCATTTGGAGTTGTAAGTTTTTCTGGTGGAAGGCTTTCGAGAAGCCTTTAGAATATCCAGAACACCTTGAGAGAGATGCAAATCAGCAAACTAACTCTTCAAGAGCCAGGCCTTGAGATTGAAAGATTTGAGATTCGGATACCAAACCCTCCCCTGAGAACATGTTAGGTTGTAATTCCTGGGAAGAGACAGGGGAAGGTGGACTGCTAAGGACAGCAAGAGAGGGTACCAGGGCTGTCTGGCCCAGTCCGGAGCAATCAGAATCACTTTGCAGGGTTGAGACCTGATTTTGACTAGTACCTTGAACAGGAGAGGGAAGGGGGGAAAAGCATACAGGAATTTCCCTTCCCAATTGAGAACCAGAGCATCCAGGGGGACTGAGCCCAACACTTGGGGTCTGCAGCAAAAAAGAGGAAGTTGGTGATTGTCTGGGGCTGCAAAAAGATGTATCTGTGGAGTGCCCCATCTGGAGAAGATCATCTTCAAAATTAGGGGGTCTAGGGACCATTCGTGATGGCCCTGAGATATCTTGCTGAGAGCATCTGCCAGGACATTGTCCTTCCCTGGGAGGTGCACTGCTATCAGAGAGGTATTCAGGGAATAGACCAGAGACCACAACTTCATTGCTTCTGTGCCCAAGGCCGCAGACTGAGTGCCCCCTTGCTTGTTGATGTACCACATTGTGGTGGTATTGTCTGTCCTGATCTGAACTAGTTTGTTTGTTTATTTATTGAAAATGTTTTACCAGGAAAGGCACACTGAGCAAAAAGATGCTCGTCTCACAGTGCGACCTGGGGGAGGGGGGGGATTACAGAGGAGGCAGGTATACACACAAAAGTTGAACTTACAGTAGCACAATAAGGAAAATGTACATAGTTGGGAAGAATACATTTGAACAAATTACATTGGCAGTGCAGTTCAGCATGCGCAGGCACAGCAAGTGTAGGTATACAAATAGTGGTTAACCAACTAGGTAAGAACAGTACAGAACATGATGTAAGGGGGTGGTATACCAAACAAGGGTACACAACGAGGCAAAACATGAAATACATAAGTGCCATACATAAGGATTTGGAGAGCAAGGTGGGGTCGGGGTGGAGAAACGCAGGCGTATAAGGGAGAGGTTAGGTGAGGAGGGAGGGAGTGGGGCTGGGGAGCTTAGGATATTGGGAGGAAGGAGAATTGAGAGTGCGGAGTAGGTATAGAGAGGGTATAAGTGCGCAGGGTAGTATATAGCCAGACAGTCGGTGATGTCGCCAGGCGCTGGTCAGGCCAGGGGAGGCGGGGGAGGAGCTAGGGAGGGTGGTCAGGGGCAGTAGCAATTAGGTGTAAGGAAGTTAGAGAGGGCATAGGAAAGGGAGAGTCTGGATGAAGAATGACGAATCTGGGTGGGCAGGCTGTTCCAGAGGAAGAGGTAAGAGAATGCGGATTGGCCGGAGGTGGTCCTACGGTGAGGGATGAATAGTAGTCTAGGGTCAGCGGATCTGAGGGCGTGAGAGGGGGTAGGTGGGGAGGATAGGGCAGAGGCGAGATAGGGAGGGAGGGAGCCGAGCCAGAAGTTAGAGGTGAATTTAACGCTATGAATTAGGCGACGGTTACTTAGCGAAGGTAGGGACAGGGAACGATAAAGCGTGTAGTGATGTGAGCGAGGGGGGGGCATCGAGGGCAAATCGGCAAAATCCATTGTAGAGGGGGTCTAGTCTAGCAAGGGTGGATTGTGCAGCGGAACTGTAAACTAGATCACAGTAGTCGAAGGAGGGTAGAATCATTTTCTAAACAATTTCGCATCTGATAGGAAGAGGGAGACTGGTGCGGTTTCTATAGAGGGCACCAAGTTTTGGACGCAGTTTGGAAATGATGGCATCGATGTGAGTGGAGAAGGCAAGGTGGCGGTCAAGCCAAACCCCGAGATACCTGAAGGAGGGTACGTCTTCGAGGATGGTGTTATTTAGGGTGTGGAATCTCGGGGGGAGGTGAGTTTGGATAGGCGCTGTCTGGTGCCGAAAGTCAGAGTTGGTTTTCTTGGCATTTAGGGAGAGTTGGTTGCTACTGAACCAGAGTTGGATTTTATTGAAGTCAGACTGAAGTTTGGAGGCGACTTCTGCGTGGGTCCAGCCGGAGGTAAAGAGGACGGTGTCGTCAGCACACATATGGATGGCGAAGAGGAGCAGGAGTTTGGTAGGTCGTTTAGGAGGATGGAGAAGAGGATGGGGCCGAGTACTGAGCCTTGCGGAACGCCAGAGGTGATGGGGGGAAGAGATGTGGTCAGCTATTTTAGTGGACTGGGTTCTATTTAGAAGGTAGGCACTGAACCAGTTTTATGGCGGTGCAGCTAATCCAGCTCTGGAAAGGCAGGATAGTAGGAGAATGGATATGGTATCAAGGCTTTTGCAAGGTCGATGAAAATAGCAGCAGTGATTAGCCCTTTGTCCATCCCAGTGAGGATGTGGTCTGTGAGTCTGAGCAGGGAGGAGGTAGTGGAGTGGTGTTTTCTGAACCCTGACTGGAAAGGGGTGAAGAAGTTAGTTTCAGCGAGAGAAGGAGAGTTGGGATAGCACAAGCTGTTCTTGGAGTTTTGCGAGGGTGGGGAGGAGGGAGATGGGGCGGTAGTTGGATGTAGAGGCAGTCACCGCCTTTGAGGAGCAGTGAGAACAGTGGCATGCTTCCATACGGAGGGGAGTGACAGTACTAAAGGAAAGATTCAGAAGGGCTGTGAGGGGGGTAGCGATGGCGGGGGCAGATAGGAAGAGGAGTCTGTTGTCAAGACCATCGGGGGATTTGCCTTTGGAGGGGTTTAGGGCACAAAGGGCACCTAAGGTTTCAGTGGGGGAAATGCGTCTGAAGGAGAAGGGGTTCGTACCGGATGGTTGGAGGATAGGAGACTGGGGAGATGGGGTGTTTGCAGGCGGAAGGGCTTCAAGGAGGGCCTGAGCACAGGTAGTAAAATAGGAATTAAACTCGGAGGCGACTTCCCGGGGATTGGAAAGGAGAGTCCCTTGGGCAAGGAGAAGAGGTGGAGGGTTAACTGTTTGGGGGGAGAAAAGGGAGCTAACGACTTTCCAGAATTTGGAAGGTCTTCCAAGGTTTGCATTAAGTGTGTTGTTGAAGTATTCAGACTTAGCTAGGCGGATGGCCTTGGTGCACCTATTGCGGAGCATGCGATAGGAGGTGTGGTCGCCAGGGAGGAGTGAGGATTTGAAGGTTCGCCAGGCCTTATCACGGGCTTGTTGGCAAGCAATTAGCTTGGGAGTGATCCAGGGTAGGTGGGAACCACAAACTCTAGCCCGGCGTAGGGGGGCGTGTTTGTCCCATGCGGAGAGGAAGGTGTTCTGGAAGTGCATAAGGGCCGAATCCATATTAGAGCGGTTTGTGCTTGGGACCCAGTTAGAGTGGTAAAGATCATCCAGGAGGGGGGAGAGATTGAGGGATTTGTACGAGCGCTGGAATATGAATGTAGTGGGGGATTTAACTCTGTGGATTTGCAGACGAGAGGTAGATTAGGTGGTGGTCGCTAATGGAATCAGGGAAGACCTGAGCTGACGACCGGTGTGGGTGGGGGAAGCACCCAGTCGAGGAGTGAGTGATTACCGGACTTGAGGTTAGAGCGAGTGGGTTCTGTAATGGTTTGACAAAGGTTAAGAGCAGTTAACTCAGTTTAGGTTTTGGTAAAGGTGGGTGCTAGCCAGTTGTGGTTAAAGTCGCCCATAGCATATAGTTCACCCGATTTGGCAAGGGAAGTGAGTTGTCCCAGAAGGTCGGTGACTATTGTGGTTGGCGTGCCAGGGCAGCAGTAAATGCCAGCCACGAAGATAGGTAGTGGGGGGGACAGTTTACCATCAGAAGCTCGTAAGCTTTGGGGAACAGTTTTTGTAATGGTGACAGTGAAGTGGAGGGCTGACCTGATGTAGATAGCCACCCCACCGCCTCTGGAAGGCCGGTCTTGCCGTATGATGTTGAACACCGGGATAGCGAAATTATTATCGGGTAGGCTAGGTTTTAGCCAGGTCTCAGATAGGATGATAATATCAGGGGTGTAGTGTATGGCTAGGACCTGGAGCTGATCGAGCTTAGGGACCAGGCTACAAATATTTAGGTGGAGAAGACGCAGGCCCCGGGAAGGAAGCTAGGGTGGGGCGGGTTGCACTGGCTGGGGGCTTGATAAGGGGTGGGCAGGGCCTGGGGTGAGGTTGGGCGGGGTTAGGGTGTATATCACCTGCAGCCAGCAGGAGTAGTGCACTGGTAAGGTGGTGGCGTGTGCGCGTGGAGGGCTGGGATTTAGCCTTTTCGGTGGTGTGGGGGCAGTAGTAGGGGCTGGATGAGGGAGTAGGTGTAGGAGTGGAGAGAGGCAAGAAGGCAACCAAAGGAGAGGGCTGGGAGGAGGGGGGGGGGCAATGGGACCAGGAGATAGATGGGAGGGCAGTGGACTTATAGGGGCAGAAAAAGTGCCAGAAATGACAGGGGGGGGTGAAGGGAAGGGACACAGAGTGGGGGTAGATGTTGGGAGGGATAGTAAAATGGAGGAGACCAGTAGTAACAGGGTCGTTGGAGGAGTCATTATGCCAGATTTGAGGAAGAGGTGACCATTCATAGTACCCTGATTAAAGTTGGGTAGGGGTATTACAAGTGTCTGAATTGCCCTTCAGATAACGTAGATAGCGCTTTGGAGTAGTGGTACTGCCATGGCCTCTGGAGGACAGGGTGCAGGGTTCGAGACCCTGGTACGGCAGTAGGGCTTAGACCTAGCAGAGTGCAAGGAACCTGGTATTGGGTGTCTTGCCGTGGGCTGTGTTTGGGCCAGAGAATGGGGTTAAAAAAGCGACTCCTAGTGGTCACTGGGGGTGGTGGCAGGCTGGGTGTAGGGCAGGCAATAGAGCAAGGGTGGTGTATTGGGTTAGCCAGCCTGCAAAGGGAGGGGTGTGGCAGAGGCAGGGGTTGGAGAAGGGGGAGAAGTGGACTGAGCAGGTAGAGAGGTAATCCAAAGAGGGAGAGTAATACAGGTAGAGGGAGTAGAGAAGGGAAGAACAGAGGGTCCATCTAGTGGCTAGCATGTATAACCTGCTAATGGAGAAATGGGGACTTAGTTAATTGAGTGACAGGATGTGATGTCACTACTGGGAGCCTATAAAGGAAATGCCGAGGAGTGGGCGGGACAGTCGATGCGCATAGTGCATCGACAGACTATCCCCCTTCACAAGGGTGCTACTATTAGGAGGTAGTTTATTACCTCCTAGCATCCGTGGTCCGTGCTCACTGAGGGGAATCTGCTGGGTGTCTGGTCTGCAGGCTAAAGGGAGACAAAGGAGGCAGTTAGTATGCAGCGGGAAAATCGAGCTCTGCACTGCGCATGCACAGGATTCAACTCCCGGTTCAAGTCAGGCACAGAGTGGGAGAAAAAAAACAGGGCAGAAATACAGCATCCGGCAGGTAAGCAGGCTAAGTAACTATGGAGACATTAAGCTGGCTAAACAACAACAATGGTGACACTGAAACATGCGAAATTGGTTGCTGTTTAAAACAGAGAACTTGCTTACAGTTAGCCTTGTAAGTTAGAGTTTGTAATTCCCCCCCAGCCAACGTTTATCACATTTGCAGAGAGATAAGCAGACAGGGGCACGTAACAAGCCTGAAGATTGTACAGGTAGAAGAGAGTTCAGATTAACATCCATTGCTGCAGTAGCTGTTTAAAGTACAACAAATGTCCCTGAACAGACTTGGAAAAAACTTGAAGTGCTAGAAACACTGCTCTGAGCTCTAAGAGACTGATGTGAAGAAGATATTCTTGAGGTGACCACAACCCTTGGGTGGTCAGATCCCCCAAGTGGGCTCCCCAGCCCAAGAAGGAGGCATCTGTGGTAAGGCAGGGATTTATTTAACTCTAAAAATTGATTAGCGTTTTGCTCATAAAAATGCTAAATCTTTGTGAAAATGCATGGCTCTTGCCTCACTGTGTTTAACAAACACAGCACTTCTAGAAAATCTATATAAATACTTTCTGTACAGTTAGTATAGTCCCAAGAAAAAAACTGCTAATCAATTATTTAAAACCCTGTAAGGATTAGAGAATGAGATTGAGTGACAAAGGGAACTCCTTGCCTTAGGTTGTCCTGATCCTGCCACTGTTGCAAAGCCTAGATCAGGGTTCGAGTCACTGGGATTAGCTTGGACAGAGAATCCTTTCTCTGGGACCAGAAGGCTCTTAAGTGGAACTGAATGTCCCTCATCTGAAATCTTGCTCCTTGGACCACTGCCGTAGAGGCAGCCATGTGGCCCAGGAGCTGCAGAAAATGCCTTGCTGGTCAAGACACCTGAAGGGTGAATGAAGAGGCCAGTGTCACAAGGGTCCTTGCCCTGTCCAGGGAAAGGAAGGCTCTTGTCCTCATTGTATCCAGCTCCGCCCATAAGAAGGTGAGGAGCTGCACTGGTTCTAGAATTGACTTTGAAAGATTTAGGAGGAATCCTAAAGAAGTGAGTAGTTGCTGAGTTATCTGTATGTGTGACTTGACTTGGTCTGGAGACTGACCCACTATGAGCCAGTCGTCCAGGAATGGAAAGATGGAGATCTTTTTTCTCCTTAGGAAAGCAACCACTACTGCCAGGCATTTTGTGAACACCCTTGTAGCTGATGTTAAGCCAAAGGGCATTGCTCTGAATTGATAGTGGCCTGAGGGCAACTCGAACCTGAGGTACTTTCTGTGGGAGCATCTGATGAGAATGTGGAAATAGGCAACCTTGAGGTCCAGGGAGACTAGCCAGTCCCATGGCCTTAGAGAGGGTAGAATTATTCCCAGAGTCACCATTTTGAACTTTGCCTTTAAAAGGTGCTTGTTTAAATATCTGAGATCCAGGATGGGCCGCCATTCTCCTGTCTTTTGTGGGGTTAGGAAGTACCTGGAGTACAATCCTTTTCCCCTGTGTAGGGGTGGAAAACTTTCTATGGCTCTGAGAGCCAAGAGGGAAGAGACCTCTGCCTCTAGGGCAAGGGCCTCTGAAGGATTTGCAGGTGGAAAGGATCCAGTTCTCATCTTGGGAAATTGAAGCCGAGAACCATTCCCTGGCTTACTACTTCCAGGACCCATTTGTCTGATGTTAAAGACATCCAGTCCTGGACAAAGTAAGCCAGCCTGCCCCCTACGGGTAGTGGAGAATCGGCCTGGGCAAACCCATCAGGGTGCCTGTCTGGCAGGGGCTTTAGGCTGAGGGGTGGTAGCAGGCCTGCTTATACCCCGTCTGCCTCTCCTCTGAAGAACCCTCTGAGCAAGGGAAGAGGAGGCCTGGCTTGGTAGAAAGGCCTATGAAAAGGCCTGCCCCTGGAATGCTGCCTCTGGGGAGTGGCTTGCCTTTCCTTGGCCTGAGCACTCCTGTAGGTGGTCCTGTATTCATCTATTTTCTTCATGTAGTTCTCTGTCTGCTCCCCAAACAGAGAATTACCAATAACAGGAAAATCCATGGCCTTAGTCTGGGTATCCTGTGACAGGCTAGTACATCTGAGCCAAGCCATCCTACGAAGGGCCACAGATGTAGCCATGACTCTAGATGAAACATCATTGGAGTCCACTGCAGCATGAAACTACCGTGGATGCCTCAATACCATCTGCAGCCACCTGCTCCAGCTCCTTGGCAAGCTGGTCAGGGACCTGTTTAGCTAGAGCCATCACAGTGTCCCATCTAGACTTCTGGTATCTAGCTGTGTAGACCATATAATTAGCCTGCCTGAGTCCCAAAGATGCTGCCATGTACTGTTTCTTTGCCATGGCATCAATCCTCCTGGAGTCCTTATCTGGGGGGTGTGAAGCCAAGGGTATATTTGCCTTATCACAGGCAGCAGCCTGCACTACCCCAACATGGCTACATTGCTGGGAAAGGAACTCCATATCTGAGCCTGAAAGAGTATACCTCTTGTCCATTCTTCTGTCCACAGGAGGTATGGAATTAGGAGTCTTTAAAATTGTAAATGTCTGTTTCCCAAAAGACTTATGGAGGGGAAACAGACAGTCTCCTGGACTCTGGGATGTCCATCATCTCAACATAATCAGGCTCCTCCTGATCCTCTACTGCTTCCTCCATATGAAGCTGGAGAGTTTCAGCCACTTTTTTGTAAAACATAAAGTGGGAAGGGGACTCAGAAAGCCTAGGAGGAGAAACACCTGAAGGTCTGTCTCGGGAGATGTCCGGGTCAGTGGGCACATCCAGACTTTCATAATCACCATCACTATCCTCATATTCTCCCTCCTCCTCCTCCTCCGGTTCATAAAAATCCTCTAAATTATAATCCGGAACAGGGTGAACCAACCGAACCGAGCCCCTAACCAATGGTGCCGGTTCGGTCGGAACCAAAGTTAGCGACTGAACAATCCTTATCGCTTTGGCTATTTCATCAGCAGTCGGAGAAAGAACTTGTGGATCCAAACCGGCTGACTTATCCCTTCTTTTTCTTTTAACTGGAACAGACTCCTCAGTCGGTTCTCCTTTTCCCCGAAGAAGTTTCGCCCTGGTCAGAGGGCACTCTCTCTGGTTCAGTTGGAACCGAACCGGGCTGGCGATCCGGGTCAGCGGACTCCTTGGCCTCCCTTTCCCTCAGCCTACCTACTCTCTTTTCCAGGGCAGCTGTGGGAAAACTTTTGCAAATCTGTCAGTCTGAATCGAGGTGGTCAAACCCCAGAGAATAAACACAGATGGTGGGGGTCAGCCCTAACAAAGGCTTCCCCACACACACTAATGTTGAAACCCAGTGGCCGGTTTTCTCTTGGGTTTCTCAGACATGGCCAGTCCTAACCAAACTTACCCTTTTTTCGGCAATCCGCGAGGCAAGACACCCCTATCGGTTCCTGACCGTGTTACGGGTCTTGGAAAAAAGGTAATGAAATCCATTTTTTTTAGAACCAATACGGACCGGTTACCACACTCTAATAAATCAGAAAAAACTTTTTCACAAACCTGATCGGTTCAAACCGAACCGATCCAATGTTTACAAGTTCCACACAGAAAACTAATATAGAAACCTATCTAGTACTCACGGTACCACAGACAGAGACTTAACTGACAGGTTAGATTGTAGAAATTCGGTTGAACCGAGAGAAAAAAACGACACTTTAACCAACTTTTTTGAACTGAGCGAAGGAGAAATCTCCGAAGCGACTGTTCAGTGAGGCGGAGTAAAGAATCTGGCAGTTTGGGTTCAAACAACAACAGACAGAGTCTCAACCGAGCTCGAGCTCAACGTTCCATGCCTTGCATGGAAAGTTAACTCTTTCCTCTCCGGGGCAGTTCAAAGGTTGGATATCACTGCAATAGTCAGAATACAGCAAGACTTCATGTTGTTTGAAATACAGATTACTCACCTGTAACAGGAGTTCTAGGAATGGTATATGTTGTTCATCCACACTTATTGGCAGGTTCCTTGTCGCTTTAAATCTTGCCGGAAGGTCTTCCAACTAGCTCCTCCCACCCACCCGGGTGGTAAAACTCTTGGCTCCGCCCCATGACGCCAGATCTAGCCCGCTGGAAGCCAGGTTGTGCGTCGAAGCCGGGGAGGTCGGGTGGGATGTGCAGATGAACAACATATACCATTCCTAGAACTCCTGTTACAGGTGACTAACCTATATTTCTAAGAACATGGATATGTTGTTCATCCACACTTACTGGCAGATTCCTAGCAGTTCTGCGGGAGGAGGGAGGCAAGGCGCACACCCCCTACTTAGGGAATAAAGACTGGAGAACTGAGGCCCCAAAACCAGCATCCCGGTGTGACTCAAGGTCGATGTGCTAGTGGGTAATGAAGATATGTGCCAACTTCCAGGTAACAGCCCTGCAGATATCCTGGATGGGGACATCCCTGGAAGCAGCCACCGATGCAGCGGTATGGCGGGTAGAATGAGCTCTGATCCCTCTGGGAGGCTCCATGCCCGCCAACCTATAGCAGAGATCTATGCAGGAGGTGACCTACCTGCTTATCGTCCGCTTGGCTGCAGGTCTGCCAGGTGCGGCTTCAGCGTAGGTGACAAACAGCTGGCGAACCTCTCCCGAACTTCAGCCGTCCACCTCATAATAAGCGAGCGCCTTCTAGGGTCCAGTATGGAGCCTATATTCGGCCTCCGAGGTGTGACTGGGGTAGAACATCGGCAGAGTCAACACCTGGTTAAAGTGAAACTCTGACACCACCTTCGGAAGGAATTTCGGGTGGGGGCGCAGGACAACCTTGTCCCTGTGAAAGACCAGATAAGGAGGCTCGATGGAAAGCGCCTGAAGCTCTCCCATCCTTCTGGCTGACGTGATAGCCACCAAGAAGGCGATCTTCCACAACAGGTGGGAGATATCACACCAGTGCATTGGTTCGAATGGCTTGCCCATGAGCTTGGCCAATACCAGCAGTAGATCCCACGGAGGTGGAGGTTCTCGCACCGGAGGGGAAATGTGATCAAGGCCTTGGAAAAAAGCGCCCGACCACCTTCTCCTGCGCTACCGACTGCTTCCCGGCCCGCGCCCGGTAAGCAGAGATGGCTGCCAGGTGCACCTTAAGGGTCATCAACCGAAGCCCTTGCTGAGAAAGGGACCACAGGTAGTCCAGAATGATTGCCAAGGGACAGGCGGAAGGGTCCAGACCCTTCCCCTGACACCAAATGGAGAATCTCTTCCATTTGAAGGCATAGCATTCCCTGGTCGACTCCTTACGGGACGCCTCAACGACATTGAGGACCTCGTCGGAAAGACCCAAGGCCTGGAACTCTAGCTGCTCAGGAACCAGGATGTCAGGTGCAGGGATTGAAGGTCCGGATGGAATACCTTCCCCTGATTGACTAAGATCAGGTCCGGGCGGACTGGAAGCCGCCTCGGGAGCCTGGAGCTGAGACTGAGGAGATCTGGATACCAGAACTGACGGGGCCAGTCTGGGGCTACCAGAATCACCTGTGCCTTGTCCCTCCTTGCCTTGAGAAGCACCTTGTGGATCAAGGGAAATGGGGGAAAGGCGTAGAAGAGGCCCGGGGTCCACGGCCTCGAGAAGGCATCCCACTGCAGCGAGCCCTGCTGAGGGGGGAGGCCATGGAACAGACTCAGCTTCGCATTCTCCCTGGAGGCAAACAGGTCCACCTGAGATGTGCCTCAATGGGAGAAGAGATCTTGTACTACCTCCGGCAGGAGAAACCACTCGTGAGACGCAGCCCCTACCCAGCTTAGGGCATCGGCCAGGGTGTTGGAGGCTCCTGCCACATGAATGACTAGATCATCCACCTCCAGGCTGCGCACGAGGGACCATATGCAGAGAGCCTCCTTGCATAACAGCATGGAGCGCATCCCGCCCTGGCAGTGTAGGTAGTACATGGTCGTGGTATTGTCCGTCTGGACCTGAACCACTTGACCCCGTAGAAACAGAGCGAAGCCGGTGAGAGCTAGGCGGACCACTCATAGCTCCAGCAGGTTGATATGGCATCGGGACTCCCAAGGGGACCAGAGGCCGTGCGCTCTGTGCTCCCCCAGATGGGCACCCCAACCCATCAGAGATGCAGCTGTCGATAGAGACCGTCGGCTCGGGGCGGATGAACGGGATGCCCTCCTGCAGATGTGCCGGAACCGTTCACCACTCGAGAGCGTTCCACATCTCCTGGGTCACTGTCACGGGCTGGTCTAACGGATTGCAGCATTGTGACCACTGGCTGGCCAGTCCCCATTGAAGGGGACGCATGTACCAACGGACCCAATGGACCACGCTGGTGCAGGCCGCCATGAGGCCCAGGAGGTGCAGGAAGTCCCACGCAGGGCACGACTGCCCAACCAGAAATGACTGGGCAAAGGAGGAAAGAACCTCGGCCCTGTCTGCCCGGAGCCGAGCTCTGGCTCAAAGAGAGTCGAGCTCTGTCCCAATGAAGAGTATCACCTGCTTCGGCACGAGTTCCAACTTGGCCTCGTTGACGAGGAGGCCAATCTGAGAGCAAACCTGGAGGCCAGATCTCTGGACCGCTCCACCTCCGCTCTGAGGGGCTGCAATCAGCCAGTCTTCCAGGTAGGGGTACACCCGGACCCTTCGGCACCGCAGGAATGCTGTCACCACTGCCATGCATTTGGTGAAGACCCTGGGAGCTAGAGAGAGGCCGAAGGGCATGGCCCGGAACTCGTAAAGGGATCCCTCCGCTCTGAAGCAGAGGAATCTCTGATGAGATGGACAGATCGGGACGTGAAAGAACGTGTCCTGGAGGTCCAGAGAACAGAACCACATGCCTCGTTCCAAGGATGGGATTTATCTGAGCCAGAGTGACCATCCTGAAGGTCGGAGACCTTAGGAACCTGTTCAGGTCGTGCAGGTCGAGGATGGGGCGCCAGCCCCTCGTCTGTTTTGGGACCAGGAAATACCTGGACACAAACCCCGGGTCTGGAGAAGGATCCACCACCTTCCTGATCACCTCTTTCTCGAGGAGCAGGGCACTATCGGATCGGCGGGCCAACAGCGAGGCTTCGGACCCCGTGGCCCCCTGGGGGGCGCTGGCTCGAAAGGGCGGGGTCTGCTCGAATTCCAGGGCAGGCCCTTTCCTACCACCTCCAACACCCAACGGTCCGTGGTGATAGCAGACCAGGCGGAAAGGAAGTGGCGGAGCGCAGGCTTGGAGGAGGAACCGGCCGAGGGACCTCCTGGGCCTTTACCTCCTTGCTTCCTGTTGGAGGAAGCCACCGGCTTGGGTTTGGGACGCCAAGCGCGAGCCTGCTAGCCCTGTTGCTGGTGGGCCGGTCGTGCTACAGGGGCCGAAGGATGAAAGGACTTATGCTGTTGACGGCGGCCTTTGTCCCTCTGAGCAGAGGTGACCGAGTCCAGAGTGGCACTGGACTTTTCAATCCGCTGGAGGTGTCCCTCCACTCCAGGGCCGAAGAGGTCAGTGCCCAAGAAGGGGACGTCCGCCAACTTGTGCTGTGTATCCGCCGTGAAGGTGGATATCCTCAGCCACGCCCTGCGGTGCATGGCCACCGCGGACGCTACTGACCTGGCACAGGAATCACCCATGTCCAGAGTAGTCTGAAGCTGCTGCTTCACCACCGCCCTACCCTAGTCCCGCACCTGACGGACCATGGTCTGCAGGTCAGCGGGGAGATGAGGGACAACCTCATCCATGGAGCCCATGAGGGCGTGGGAGAAGTGTGCCATCAGCACGGCCGAGCTGGCCCGGAGGCCGAGGGAGGACGCAGCGTACACCTTGCGCCCAACAAAGTCCAGCTTTTTGGACTCTTTGTCAGGGGACTTATCCACGTCCCGAGTGTTTCCGGAACGCCGGAAGACGCTATCAGTGACTAACCCCTCGGGAGAGGGGTGCTCCAAGAAACCGGGCAAAGAGCCGGTAGGGACCGCATACTTCATGGCCATCCTGGCCGAGAGCGCAGGACAGGAAGCAGGCCGCTGTCAAAGCTCCAAGGCTGGGCCGACAATAGCCTCAGCCACAGGTAAGGCCTCCGTGGATGAATCCCCTCGGTCCAGTATCTCCATCAGGGGATACTTGGCCCGTTTGGACACGGGCTCGAGCTGCATCCCAGTGGACTCAGAGATGAGTCGAAGCAGACCCATGAAAGACGATGGGCTATCGTCCAATGACTGGCCCCCGGAGGACTCCAAGTCGACCTGCCTGGAGAACAGGGAGGAGTCGTCATTGGACTCCGAAGAGTCTGCGAAGAGCTGCCTCGGACCTGAGCCACCCTCCACCTGCCGAGAACGGTCGGGAGTGAGGGTGACCGACAACCTGTGGGGCAGGCCGTGACCCGACCGAGAATCCTTGGTCGGTGCCCCAGACTTCGGCTGTGGAGGCTTAGGTTCCACCACAAATCGGTGGAGCAGCTAACTTCGGCCGAACAACCAGCCGAGAAATGGGCATCTCGACTGCGGCGAGCGGTTGCTTTGGCCATTTGGGCGACAGCCACTTGATGGCCGGGGGATGAATCGGAGTCTATTTACTCCCGGACAACAGTAACTGCTGCCACAAAAGCTCCTCGAACACTTCGACACCATTGCCGGGCCGCCTCCCTCATCCGAGAAGGAGGACGAGGAGGAACGTGTCGCCGGCCACTTCAGTACTGAGACCGCCGATGTCGCTGAAACGGCTTGACCGAGATGAAGTCCGAGACCAAGACCCTCGGGGTGACCGAGGGCAGGCCTGGGAAGGGGCCGGGGACACCCGCTCTTCTCTCGGCTCGGGGACTGCCACCCCGAAGACGCAGGCAGATCCTTGGTCTCCACCGGGGGAATCGGCAAAGATGGGTTGTCGGCTTCACCAGTCGACAACCCGTCCAACGGGTCGAGGAATATCTCGACTGCGTAGACAGGAGTCTCGGCAGGCTGGCCTGACGGGGACACCGTGAAGCCAGCGGCCTGAGCCACAACTTCGACCGAAGTAGACGGTCGGCTGTCCGGAGAAGGAGACCTCTCCTGCTCCCACGAACGCCAACGGTGGGACTTACCCTTCGACTCCTCCTTCTTGGGCCGAGAGGAATGTCCCGATGGCCCCTCTCCCTTCGTGGAAAGGGACTGACAAAGCTCCTTGAACGGAGCCGAGTACGAGGAACTCAGAGAGAGCAGGATAAATGCCGCGGCCGAGGAGGAAGATGCGGCCTGGGCCGCTTTTCTCCCTTGAGGGCGATCATATGCTCAGCTGCTCAGCCGAGCCAGCCGCTGCAGACACCGCCCAATGCTTCGATTTTACCGCGGTAACGCTCGGGCGCTCGGCTTAATCGGCAGCGCCGATCCTCCAGGACGGTGGCCAAAAAATGAGCCGGCACAACTTGCAGGCCTGCAGGTCGGTCTAGGCCTAGGCAGTAGACGCACATGGAGTGCGGATCCGTCCTGGACATCTTTTGCCTGCAAGGGCACCTCCGAAAGCCGGGGATCGATGTGTCTATTGCAGCCGCAAGGGATAATGAAGACCTAAGTTTAGAAAACTTCAAAACTATTTTCGGACAAACCGAAGAGTTAGGATCTAGTCTAAAACGCAGAGTGCTAAGGAGAGTACCTGAGCTTCCAAGCGGTAAGGAAGATCTGGCGTCATGGGGCGGAGCCGAGAGTTTTTACCACCCGGGTGGGTGGGAGGAGCCAGCTTGAAGACCTTCCGGCAAGATTTAAAGCGGCAAGGAACCTGCCAATAAGTGTGGATGAACATATCCATGTCCCTAGAAAAAATAAATACGCTCTACCAAGAGTTACAAAGATCATCTGAAAGCCTGAGGGTGAAAGCCCCCCCTTTATGTCTACGGGAAGCAGGACAAGATAGAAGAACTACCGCCAGCGCGAGACCGAAGGGTAGTTATGGGGCTATCCAGCTACTTCAAATTGTGAGGGGTAGGAAGATCCATCAAAGCAGACACACAAGTGCCCTCGTGTCTAGTGTTTCTAGCCACCCTTGTCCAGCTCTGGCACAAGGGAGCAGAGCTGAGGTAGCCAAACAGACCAGCGTACGGCATGCCCACCAGAGAGACTACTCCCGCTAAGAGCTGGGAGTGCCTATCAGGCTACCCTAAGACCCAGGTGCCAGAAAGGCAGACCGAACGCCAAAGCATATGGCATCAGTACCGTATCATCTGGTCGGCAGGAAAGGAAGACATGAACGGAGACTCCCTTACCAGAGAGATGTTCCAGGACACCCACATACCTGGTAACCAGCCACAGGGATGCCCAGGAAGGACAAGGTAGGAGAGCCCTGTGGGCGCACGAAGAAGCTTCGGCAGCAACCAAGAGATCAACGTGGTCAGAGGAACCCTGGCTGGAGACAAAATGGAGAGACCAGAATCAAAGGCCAAAGCAGAGGAACCTCCAGCCCACAGGACCCCAAGGATATGTGGAGATTATCCTGGAGGGATCAGACAGGGCAATCACAAAAACGCACCCTTGACAAAGGGTGCAACGGTCAGGGAAAAAACTGTCCAGAGTCTGATGACGAAGGAAGAAATTCCCCACCCCACCCACATACAGCACCAGGCCTAGGCCAAACAGGAGCCTTGTCACAGCCCAATAGCACCGCCTGAAACCCAGGCAGGTGGGTGTCAGTAAGAATGGGACAAAGGGCCATCTGTCCCCGACAGGGAACACAGTGGAGGAGACGGGCCTGGGGAGAAGCCAGGAGGGATGTTGGGGACCTGAAAATCGGCCGGGTCATCTGGAAGAAAGATCAGAGGGGGTCCCATGAAAAAGAGGGGACCAGAATGGCCAGGGAGGTAAGAAACCCTAGAGGCCACTGAGGTATCAGCCGCCCCACAAAGAAAGTGTTTTTTTTTTGTTGGTGGAGACCAATACCCTGGTAGGGAAGGGTACCAGGCTCAAAAAAATAGATCAGATCGGGAGCACACGGAGCTCGGAGCGAGCGAACGCTCAGGGTCCAAACGCTGGAGCAGAGGGTGCAGAACCCCAGCCATCCAGAAGTAGAAAATGCGAGAGCAAGGTTTTTTTTGTTTTTTTTTCCCCCTCCAATTGTTTGATCAGGAGTAGCACACTAAAGCTGAAAGCTTGTTTACATGTGCAACCTGGGAGTACAGAGTAACAGTATGCAAGTGGGGCTGTGGGATTCAAACCCAGGTCTCCAGATTTGCAGCTCAGAGCCTTAAACCACTGCGTTATACTGCCTCCCTGTTTAAGCGCTGCCCTACCAAAAGGGAATGATAGCTGTCTGCTTGCGAGGTGGAAGCCTGGCACAAGGCCCCTCAAAGAAAAATCACAGGCACTTTAGTCACCTTAGAAAAAAGGAACTGAAACGACGAGAAGGGACCTCCATCCCTCCATCCCTTCCCCTCAGTCCCTTAGCCAGAGGAGGAGGTGTTGTGCCCGGGGTTACGAGGAGGCAGTAGGCACCAAATGCGCCATCACCTCAGCCCTATGAGCTTTGACAGCCAGGGCAGCCAAGATCAAAGAGGCCTGGCGCTTGCTCAGAGGCCCAGAGGGCTAATGACCCTGAAGTCACTGTACAGAGTGGCATAGAGACAGATGGTGTGTCCCACCCCACTGGCTACGGGAACCAGCACGAAAGACTGTGCTGGACTCCTGTAAGGAGAGCAGCAAATCTTGTACGTCCTCCCCAAACCGCAAAGGGCCCACAGAATGTGGCATCCATTATGGAGGCCTGTACTTCCTGGGTGAAATAGGATAGGCGGAGCCAAGCTTGGTGCCTGATACATACCGCAGCTGCTGTGCAGTGGGTGGAAGCGTCCGTGTCATACGAGGCACGGAGGGCGTGCAAACCCATGCTGGAGGCAGAACGTTATAGTTGCTCCAGCTGAGAATGAACAGAAGACTCTGGGAACGACTGGACAATGTCCCCAACCTGCACCAAAAGAGAATGCTGGTGCATCAGCATGTGTGCAAGGTAGTTCTGGGCATGTAAGGACAGCGTAGGAGGCGGCATGAATCCTGCACCCCAGAACGTTCAAATGCTTGGACTCTCTCTGTCTGGAGGGAAGTCACCCCGATTTCTGGACTCCCTACCCTCCCACCTGGGCACGACAAAACAGAGAGGCCGGCCTTACGTTGAGAATCAAAGTGAGGCCGGCTGTTGGGGTATGTTGTAGTCATCAGCCTTCCTGGGCATGGAAGGACGGACTCTGGCTGTTGCCAGACAGTAAAGGAGATATGGTCATGTGGAACCAATAACGGAGGGATAACCACCAACTCTACGTCTGGGAGGTGCAAGTGCTGTGACACACAGCATCTTTGAGGGTCCTGCTCCTCAGTACACCACCCCTGGGAAGCCTAGATGAACTTCATCATTTCCAGGAAGGAAGGATCCTTCGGAGGAGATTTAGGAGTGTCCCCGATCAACACTTCTTCAGGGAGTGGGGATGGGGGGGATCTGGGACTTGAGGGAGTCTGAAATCACGTTCACCGATCCTTCAGAGTCCAAAGGGGTGTGGAGGCAGTGACAGACCAAAGCCCCTGACCACCCTTGCGTCCAATCGGGGCTCCACCAAAGGAGGAGGATTCTGACCTCCACCAGAATCTCTGCTACTGGGGTGTTGCTGAAGTCGCAGTGGACGAGGAGCCCCGGTCCTGATGCTTCTCCTTATCCTTCTTATGATGGCCTTCAGGGGAAGTAGAAGCCTGACTGAGCTTTTTCAACTCCTTCTCCATGGAGGTCATTTTCTTTTTAAGGATGTGGGCCTCCAGGGACTGCTGCCTCAGTCTGCGGGTGGCGGCGTTGAATTTCAGGCAATGCTGGCACTTCTCCACCTGATGATCTGGGCACAGACAGAGAGACACTGGGAATGGCCGTCCTTGAGCGGGAGTTGGGCGCCGCACAAGTCGCACTTATTCTTGTGCTCGGAGGGTGTAGGGGACGACAAACACCACTGAAAAAGTAAACTATCAAATTAAATCAAGAAAAAAACGATGGTAGAACTACCAACAGGCTGACGAACGTTGAACTTTACCGTGAGGCGCTGACACAAGCTAACGGTGGGAAAGAACTGGAAGGCGGGCGGGGACTGCCCTTATACTAATGTCACATGATGGTCACCTGACGTGGGGGAGGTCCCCCGCCAGAGACTGCTAGCTAGAAATTTTTCCGTGGGGTCCTGATGCCTGCCGGTATCAGTCCTATATGTAATTACCTACTGCAAGAGCCCTCTTGAAGTAAGATCTTGAGCTTCAGAAAACAACAACTGGGACCTGATGGTCCCTAGGTATTCAATGTTCAGGAGGGACAGAGGAACAGGTAGAAGGGGAAAAGTAGCCATTTTTGTCAAGGATGGCATCCAGGTGGTGGAAGATGAGTGTATCAGGGGTAGTAATGAGGAGATAAAGTCACCGTGGGTGCAATTCACAGCAGCCTCAGGCAAAAAACTGCGCTTGGGTGTGATCTATAGACCTCCAGTGCAAGGGAAAAGACAGAAAGAGCTCAGGAAATAACTTGAAAGAAGGGTGGCAAAGCGGGAAGTAGTGGTGGTGGGTGATCTGAACCTGCCAGACATCAAATGGGATATTCCAGCAGCAAGCGGCACCAGTAGTCAGGCCTTGTTGGACGGCTTCCAGGATTGTCAACTGGTACAGCTAGTTAAGAAACCCACCAGGCAGACTGCACTCCTTGATGTGGTGCTCACCAACTCTGAGATGGTTGGAGCTGTTATAACAGGGGAGTCTCTGGGGAACAGTGACCATAATTCCATTGGGTTCGATCTAGCCCTTGGGTCTGTAAAGCCCCAATCAAGAGCCAATGTCATTGATTTTAGAAGGGCAGATCTCAGCAGGTTGAGGGAGCTGGTCAAGGAAAAGTTAGTCTGGGTACATAATATGGGGATGGGGGGTAGAAGAGAGATAGAGGACAATGAAGGGAGCCCATTCCTGAGGCATCTAAGTTATGCACAAGAACAGCAACCAAAAAGAACAGGTTTAAGAGACCATTATGGTTCTCGGCAACAGTCAGAAAAGTGGTAAGGGAAAAGAAAATGGCTTTCTAGTATGAAGAAAAGCAGGGGAAAGAAGCGTGGGGATAATACATACTGAAAAACTGTGAGGAAAAAAGGGTGGTTAGAGAGGGAAAGGCAGACACAGACCTGTGTACTGCACAGGGGTCAAAAACGGAGAAACACAGTTCTTCCGATATATTAGGGGGAAAAAAAAGAAAGCAGGGGGAACCATGAGGCTAGCTGAGAGGAGTAAGGCGATAGAGGACAACAGGCAGAAGGCCACCACTCTTAACTATTACTTTTTGCTCAATTTTCACTAGGGAAGACAGTATGCCCTTGCCAGAGAGTGGCATCAAAGAAAAAATTACTCAACAGTAGTAATCTTGTTTCTTCCACAGGAATCCACTAATATTATTACTCTTGCAGTGCTCCCTTAAGCCAGCACTGCCCCAGAGAAAACAGAATGTTATGCTAATCATGGAATGTTTAGCTTGTGCATCTATTTTCAAACTGCCCAATATCAACTGCCTATATTCTACCTCAGAATTCTTAGAAGCCTGCAAAGAGGCCATAACAACATGTGAATCACTATTTAAATAATTAAAGAAAAATAATGCCCAACTGGGCAAATAACATTAACCAAAGGACTAGTATAAACAAATGTCCCCTTTTTTTTGAAGTCAGATATGCCTTTATTAAAGAACCTACAAGTTAAGACACTACTAGAAGGTGCCAGCAGGTGGCATGCCACTCCAACTATACATCTTAGCTGTGGAGAGGATTTTTCTTGTTACTGATTCTGAAAGGGGAGGCAAGGGCGGGGAGTAATAATATCAGTGGATCCCTTTGGAAGAAACAAGATTACTACAGGTGAGTATCTTTTTCTTCTAACCCCAGGAATCCACTAATATTATTACTCTTGCAGACTATGAAGCAGTATTTAGGAAAAAGACTCTGCAAGACTGCTGTGCCAAATCTGGCATCACTCCTGGACTGGATGTCCGGGCTATAATGCTTAGTGAGGGTGTGGACTGACTGCCAGGTAGCTGGTTTACATACTTCTATTAGAGGTACCGATCCAACAGCTGCAATAGTGGCAGCTGTGCCCCTTATAGATTGGGCCCCAAGACCACAGGAAGGAACCTTGCCTGCCTTTGAGTAGCAAAACTGAATACATTGGACTATCTATCGAGAGACAGTCCTCTTTGAAGCAGGAGTATCCTTACCTACTTCCCCATAGGTGAGGAACCGTTGTCAGTCCTGCCTATGATCTTTTATAAGAGTCATGTGCTCTTTTTACATCCAAGCTGTGCAATCTACACTCACCTGAGCTAGAGTGTTCAGTAAAAAAAAAACTGGCAATGTTATAGACTGGTTCAAATGGAAGTCAGAAACTGTATTGGAGAGGAACTTCCTATTAGTTCTCAACACTACCTTGTCCCTGTGGAAAGAGACATAGTCCTTTTCCACACAGAGGGCCTGTAGCTTGCTTATCCTTCTGACAGAAGTGATTGCTACCAGAAAAACTACCTTCCAGGTAAGAAATTTAAGCTCTGCAGATGCCATAGGCTCAAATGGCGGAAGCATCAGCTGGACAATGCAAATATTAAGGTCCCATGCTGGCAATGGATCCCTGTGAGGGGGAAAACAAAGGAGAGCCCTTTAAAGAATCTTTTGAATATAGGGTTTGGTGCCAGGGAGGTATCATTTCTAGCTGAAAGGTATGCTGAAACTGAAGCCAAGTGCACCTTCAGAGATGCGTGCTGCAACCCCAGGGAGTACAGGTGAGACAAATAAACAGGAAGGGTTGGGATCCCAGCCTGGGATGGGACTATACCCATGTCACTGCACCAAATGGAAAATCTTTTCCGTTTTGAGCGATAGGTTTTCTTGGTGGAAGGCTTCCTGTAACCCTTAAGGGCATCTAAAACTGCTTCAGAGAATTGGCAATCTGCATATTCCAAGTCCTCAAGAGCCAGGCTTTGAGCTTGAGAGACCTGAGACTGGGGTACACTACTCTCCCCTGAAAGGAAGTCAGTAGGTTGTACCTCTGAGGGAGGTAAATCAGTTTGCTCACAGATACTGAGAGCAGCAGGGAGTACCAAGACTATTTTGTCCAATCTGGGGCTACCATATCAACATACCAGGACACACAATCTACAGGAGGGACAGGGAGGGTAAAAGAGGAGGAGGAGTAGCTCTCTATGTAAAGGAAGGGATCAAAGCAACAGAACTAAAGAGTAAACAGGGAGCAGATGAGGCACTTTGGGTCACCCTGGAGACAGGAAATGGCACCACAATCCGCATGGGGGTTGTATACAGACCCCCATCTCAGGGGAAGGGAATGGACAAGGAAATGATAGAAGGCTTTCTTAGAATGGCAGAAAAAGGGGAGATATTGTTGATGGGGGACCTGAATATGCCAGATGTTAACTGGATCACCTTTGCTGCAGGCACATCCAAGAGCAGGGTCATTCTTGATGCCCTACAGGGGGCATGCCTCAGACAGCTAGTATTGGAACCCACTCGGGAGGGAGCAATCTTAGACCTGGTACTCTCAAATGGGGCTGGAGAAAGAATCTCAGATTTAGAAGTGGGTAGCCATCTGGGAACAAGCGACCACCAAACAGTGTGGTTCACGATAAACACAGCCATACAATCAAGCCATACAAAAGCAAGAGTACTGGACTTTAGGAGGGCTGACTTTGGGAAATGAGAGTGCCTCAGAAAAGCACTAGCAAACAGGCAAGAAGGAGGGTGGAGGAACAATGGGGAGTGATCAAACAGCCATCACAGGAGCAACAAGCCTTTGTAAAACAAATCAATAAAACACAACGGAGAAAAAAGTTATGGTTCTCAAAAGAGGTGGCAGGAAGGTTAAGGAGAAAAGGACAGCATTCAGGAAATATAAGGAAACACAGAAGGAGCAGGACAGAGAACTTTATCAGTTAATGCAGAAAGAGGCTGGGAAGGCAGTCAGAATAGCAAAGGCCCAAACCGAGGAACGATAGCCAATTCTGTTAAGAAGGGGGAGAAGACCTTTTATAGGTACATTAGGGAGCGAAGAAAGACCAAAGGAGGGATACTGAAGCTTAATAAAGGGAAGGGAATGTGAGTAGAGGGTGACAGTGAAAAAGCAGGGATACTGAACAAATATTTCTGCTCTGTATTCACAAAGGAAGAGGAGGGGGAGTTACCTAACCCAAACAAGAGAAACACTCTGAAGACGGGGCTCGATAACAGTCCATTTACAGAAGAAAGGGTTCTGAAAGAACTAATAAAATTGAAGGTGGACAAAGCAATGGGGCCTGATGGGGTTCACTCAAGAATTCTAAAAGAACTAAGGGTAGAACTAGTGACACCGCTGACTACTCTGTTTAACAAATCATGGGAGGATGGGGTGGTACCAGAGGACTGGAGGAGGGCAGATGTGATTCCTCTTCACAAAAGTGGGAGCAAGACAGAGGCAGGAAACTACAGACCAGTTAGTTTGACCTCAGTGGTAGGGAAAATGATGGAATCACTTCTGAAGGAAAGAATTGTTGAGTACCTAGAGGCCAGTGGGGCACAGGACCCAAGGCAGCATGGATTCACGATGGGAAGGTCGTGTCAGACGATTCTAATAGATTTCTTTGACTGGGTGACCAAAGTAGTAGACCAGAGAGGGCTGTGGACATGGCCTACCTAGATTTTAGCAAGGCATTTGATACAGTCCCACACAAAAGATTAATACACAAGATAGCCAGCCTTGGAGTGGGTCCCAAGGTGGTAGCCTGGATAAAAAATTGGCTAGACAACAGGACTCAAAGGGTAGTAGTAAATGGAGTACACAGTGACGAAAGGAGGGTTACTAGCGGGCTACCGCAGGGTTCAGTACTGGGACCGGTCCTTTTTAATGTCTTTATAAGTGACATTGCAGAGGAACTGGAAGGAAAAGTATGTCTCTTTGCAGATGACACAAAGATCTGCAACAGGGTTGATGCACAAGATGGAGTGGAAAGGATGAGAAGGGACTTGGCAAGGTTGGAGGAATGGTCAAATGTATGGCAGCTCAGATTCAATGCAAAGAAGTGCAAGGTAATGCACATGGGAACAAAACCCTGGGGAAGCGTACACAATGGGGGGTGAGATACTGACAACAGTAAAAATAGAAAGGGACCTGGGGGTAATTATATCAGATGACCTAAAGGTGGGCAAGCAATGTGAGAAGGCAGTAAGGAAGGCTGGGGGGATACTGGGATGTATAGGAAGAGGCATCAATAGTAGAAAACAGGAAGTTGTTATCCCTCTGTACAGACAGTTGGTGAGACCCCATCTGAGTACTGTGTGCAGTTCTGGAGACCCCATCTCCAAAGGACATAGACAGAGTGGAGGCTGTCCGAGGAGGGCAACCAAAATGGTGCAGGGTCTGCACCAGAAGACATATGAAGAAAGACTAAAGGAGCTTAATATGTATACCCTTGAGGAAAGAAGGGAGAGAGGGGACATGATAGAAACTTTCAAGTACCTCAAGGGAATTAAAGTCCAAGAGGGTAGCATCTTCCAGAAAAAGAGATGTGCAAGAACAAGAGGACACAATTTGAAGATAGAAGGGGGATGGCTCAGAGGTAATGCGAGGAAGTATTTTTTCACTGAGAGGGTTGTGGATGCATGGAACAGCCTCCCTGAAGAGGTCGTGGGGTCAAGAACAGTGGGGGACTTCAAGAATGCATGGGACAGGCATAGGGCAGTCCTAGTGGGAGGTAGGAGGAATTAAGCTGTTGGTTAACTAGGATCTGCAGCTTATCTGTTAGGTAGGAAAATGGGCAGACTAGGTGGGCCAAGCGGTCCTTATCTGCCGTCAAATTCTATGTTTCTATGTTACCAGAATCACTGAAATGGTTGTGACTGGAGCTTGATGAGCACCCAGAGTATCAGAGAAAAGGAAGAAAGGCATAGAGGTACCTGCCTGTCCAATCCAGTGTCAGGAGGTCTAAACCTCACTTTCAGGTTCTTGGCAATATTGGGAATGCAAGTAACCACAGATATGTTGCACAAGAGTAATAAACTTGTTTATTACTACCAAAAAAGATAAAAATCAGTTGCCCTAAGCAGTTCTTATCAATACGAACTGGGAGCCAGTGCTAAGTGTTCCCTATACCTCGAGGTTTCTTTGTGTCTCTTGGGATCTCCGAGGTACAAGACTAGTGTATCACATTACATATCTATGATAATTACTATGGTTACTGTAAGACAGAAACATTCCTAGTTACACAGACGAGTCCTATTGGCTAAATTAGAGGAGGCTCCATGGTCCAACATAACATTATACAATTCTGTAGTAGTCATCAGTTTGTAAAAAAACAAGAGAGTTCTTATACAGAGTCTTACGTAACTCAGTGTAGTAGTACAAATCATCAAAAGGTGGCAATGCCGACTTACATATCATAATTATTCCAAGGACACAGGTGCCTTGGCATCTTACAAGTAAGAAATACACAGAAAATATATAGGAGAATATATGTATTAGCAAGCAAAGTGTATTACAACAATATGCGTATATATCCTGACATCTACTCTTGTATGGTAGATGCCCTTAGCCCTATATGTTAGTATAACATATGCTTAAGCAATAGCTGTCTACGGTGTACCTCTGAAGGTACCAATTAGGGTGCAGGGACCTCGTGTAACACCAGAATCAGGGCATCCACTGGAGCTGTTCCCTTCACTGGGGCCCTGCAGCAATAAAGATGCAAGTGGTGATTTTGGTGGGAAGCAAAAAGGTCTATTTCTGGGGTCCCTCCTCCTGAATAGAGCATTCACCACTTGCTTGTTCAATGCCCATTCGTGATGGGCCTGGTTTATCCTGCTAAAGGCATCTGCCAAGGTGTTGTCCTTGCCTGGCAGATGAATTGACTGTAACGAGGCATTTACAGAGTAAGCAAGGCTCCATATCTTCATTGCCTCTGTATACAGAGGAGTGGACCTTGTCCCTCCTTGTGTATTGATGTAATACACACTGCTGTGGTATTGTCTGTTCTGACTTGTACCACCTTTCCCTGTATGAGATGAGAGAAACTCTGAAGGGCCAGATAAACAGCTCTTAACTCCAGCAAGTTTATGTGTAGGAGTGAGTCTGCACTCTCCCAAGTAGCGTGGATGGTGTGATCCCCTAAGTGAGCACCCCAACCAAGCAGGGAAGCATCAGTTGGGAGAACTAAGGAGGGAGGCTCCTGCAGAAATGGAACCCCTTCCCTTAAATTTTCTAGTTCCCTCCACCATTGGAGGGCCTGTAGTAACGTTTGTGTGACTGGTACTGGCTTTGGGAGGGGTTCCCGCCTTTGGCACCAGAGTGCTCTGAGGTGGAACTGAATCTCTCTCATCTGAAACCTGGCACCTATGACTGTTCTTGTTGCTGCAGCCATGTGCCCTAACAGTTGAAGAAACTGTTTTGCTGGCTTTGGCCTGCCCAGGGCAAATGAGCCTGCCGGAAGCTGAATGCCTTCTACCCCCTCCTGAGGGAGAAAAGCTCTTCCCACTACTGTATTCAGTTCTGCACCTATGAACTGCAGAACCTGCACAGGGGTCAGGACTGACTTTTTGGTATTGAGAAGGAATCCCAGGGAGAGCAGCATATCCTGGGTTACCTGAAGGTGGTCCGACACCTGTTGGTGGGATTTCCCTACGATTAGTCAATCGTCCAGATAAGGAAAAACTGACACCCAGTCTTCGGAGGTGTGCCACTACTAGTGCTATGCACTTGGTAAAGACCCTTGGTGCAGAGGTAAGGCGGAAGGGAAGTGTCAAGAACTGGTAGTGGCCCGAGGGGAGTCTGAATCCAAGATACTTTCTGTGTGACTCCATTATGGGAATACGGAAATATGCGTCCTTTACATCCACGGAGGCTAGCCAGTCCCCCTTTCGCAGAGTTGGCAAAATCATGGCCATTGTGACCATTTGGAACCTGGGCTTTACCAGGTACCTGTTTAGCAGTCTGAGGTCTAGTATAGGCCACCACTCCATTCTTTTTTGTTGTTAGGAAATATCTGGACTAGAACCCTTGCCCTCTTTGTTTGTGGTGGACAGGCTCCACTGCTTTTGCCAGCGGTAGGGCCTGTATTGTATCTCCTGCTCCAGTAGTTTTCTTTGTGAGAAGGGAGCTGGTGCAAAATGTTTTAACCTTGGAGGAGAAAGAGACTAGAAGCAAAGGGACAGACCCTGACTCACTATTTCCAAGACCCACTTGTCTGTGGTTATTTTTTAACTATTCCTGGAAATAGTGGGTGAGTCTGCCCCCTACAGGATGTGGAGAGGCAGCCTGTAGAGAAAAATCAAAGGTTCTGTTTTGCTTGCTGCTGAGGCTGAGCAGATTGGGATCCTCTCCAAGAACCCCCTTCTACCTTTTTTTTTTATTCCATTTTTATTACAAAGAGACATAATGTTACATACTGATGTTTGCCATTGTCATATATCCATAGCTAGTAAATACATTAGCAGTTTTAGTTACAAAGCAATTTAGTATTGCTATAATTAATTCCACACAACCTTCTTACAGTAGCTTTCTCTTCATTCAATCCTTCCCTTTCTATTAATTCTCTCTCAGGGGCAGGCGGCCGACCCATCCTCTATGTTCGGGGCCCAGAACGCCAGGCCTCAGCTACCCTCAGTCATCGTCCCCCCACCTCACAAAGGGAAAGTGGGGCCTCTCCAAACATGGGGCAGCCAAAGTCCAGCCGTGGCCCCTCAAATCAAGGAATAAATTCCAGATCCCTGCCTGAAGTATGAAGCACCCATCTGCGCCATTTTATTTCAAACTGGGGAAGTTTGTCATGAAATTTGGCAATAAGCTGTTCAATATGATAAATTTCCTTTATGATGTTATGCCAGTCTTCATTTGAGGGTATCAAAGTGGTCATCCATCGACGGGTGATGGCCTTCCTGGCGACTAAGATAAATAGTAGGAGCAAAGTCCTGCCCCAGCGTGGTCTGTGAGGGGGACAAACAGATAGAATCGCCATCTCCACTGTTAATTCAACATCCTCACCCAGGTACTCTGCTAATTCTATCTGTAAAGCGCACCAAAAGGGTGTTAACCTGGGGCAAGACCAAAAAATGTGACCCAAGTCAGTCAGATTACAGTTACAACCTCTCCAGCAGAAACCATAGGAGGCAGGGAGGTATTTTGTAAGTATCGCCGGAGAGCGGAAATACTGGGATCGGGATTTCCATGCAAACTCCCTCCATGTACTTGAAGCCGTGATTTTGATGGCTTTCAGGGTTGCCTAGTTCCATGTCACAAAAGGGACTCCTAACTGTAAGTCCCTGTTCCAGGCTTCCAGTATCAATAGGGAGGAGTCCCCCAGGGCATCTCTTATTCTGTAAAGGTGGCCGAATAATTTGCCCTATGAATTGCCACCCAAAGGGCCAGATTTCAAAACTTTGCCCCAGGGCTAAATTAGCACTGCGCGGTGGGCAAACTTAGCCCGGAGTGAACTGCAAGAAAAATTTACTCACCATAGTAATGTTGTTTCTTCTAATGGAGTCTTGCTGTATTCAGACATAATGTAGTTAGCCCCAGCAATTGAACTGCCCTGGAGAGGAAAGAGTTAACTATATGCGGAAGCATAGAACGTTGAGCTCGGTTTTCAAACCTCTGTCTGTGGTATTTCCCAGTGTAATCGTCAGATTCTTACGAACCAACTAATTAATATACTATAGTATGGAAATTGTTCAAAATATAGCCAAAGGGCAAAAGATTTCTTTCTAGGCCCCAAAAGACAAGTCGAGAACCCAAGAAGGAAAGGTAGTGACAATATTTAAGTAAAATACCAGAAAAATAACATCTACCCCACCCAAGAGGGAGCGTATAAGGCACACCCCTGAGGTGCAACACTGTACCTGCCAGCCCACTTCCCAAAACCAGATTCTGATAGGGAAGGCGGGGGGAGGTCTGAATACAGCAAGACTCCATTAGAAAAAACATTACTATAGTGAGTAATTTTTTTCTTCAAAAAAACATGAATTCTTGCTGTATTCAGACATAATGCAGACTACCAAACAGTTCCCTATGGAGGAGGGAATGCAGAACCTACTTTGGGAAAAGGCTCTGCAGTATTGATGTATCAAACCTAGCATCACTCCTAGCCTGGATGTCCAGGGAGTAATGCTTGGTTAAAGTATGTACTGTTTTTCAGGTGGCTGCTTTACAGATCTCTAACAAAGGTACATCTCTGGCTGCAGCTAGAGAAGCAGCTGTACCCCTAGTCGAGTGAGCCCTCAGGCCTGAAGGGGGCGTCCTACCCAACTTGTCATAAAATTCTATACAAGAAACAATCCACCTGGCAATAGTTCTCTTAAGGGCAGGCTTACCTTTCCCCACTTCACCATAAGTGAGAAACAACTGAAGACAGTCATTTCTATGTGCCTTAGTATGCTCAATATAGTAGCTAAGGGCACTCTTAACTTCCAGACTGTGTAACCTTCTTTCACCTGAAGAAGAATGGTCAGTGAAAAACACAGGGAGCGATATAGACTGGTTCAGATGAAAATCTGATACCACTTTGGGCAAGAACCTCCTATTGGTTCTTAGGACCACTTTGTCCCTATGGAAGGAGATGAAGTCAGGTTCCACTGACAGAGCCTGTAACATCCTAATCTGCCTGGCAGAAGTAATGGCTACCAGGAACACAGTTTTCCAGGTCAAGTACTTCAATTCGGCCAAAGCCAGAGGTTCAAAGGGTGGCTGCATTAGCTGAGCTATGCAGACATTAAGATCCCAAGGCGGAATGGGCTCCCTAAAGGGAGGGTTAATGTGAACCAGACCTTTGAAAAACTTTCTGAAAACAGGATGAGATGCAAGGGAAGAGCCCTTCCCTGCTGAGAGGACTGCAGAGACAGCTGCTAGATGAACCTTCAGAGCGGCGGGCCTAAGGCCTAAACCACTGAGATGAACTAGACAGTCCAAGGTTGTGGAAATGTCTGCAGAATCGGGCAGGATGCCTTTCTGAGAGCACCAAATACTGAACCTTTTCCATTTAGAATTATAAGTTTTTCTAGTGGAAGGTTTCCTGGAGACCTTCAGAATATCCAGATCTCCCTGAGAAAGATGTAGCGCTGCATATTCTAATTCTTCAAGAGCCAGGCCTTGAGATTGAGAGACTGGAGATTGGGGTGCCAGATCCACCCTTGGGAGGACAGGAGATTGTATGTCCTGGGCAGAGACAGGGGACGTGACACTGACAAGGACAACAGTAGAGGATACCAAGGCTGTCTGGCCCAATCTGGAGCCACTAGTATCACTGTGCAGGGTTGAGTCCTGATCTTGATCAGAACTCTGAACAGCAGAGGGAAGGAAGGGAAGGCATAGAGAAACCAGTCCTTCCAGTCCAAAAAGAGCATCCTGGGGAACCGTCCCCAGGACTGGAGGTCTGCAACAAAAAAGGGGAAGCTGATGATTGTCCAGTGTTGCAAAGAGATCTCTGGAGTGCCCCACCTAGAGAAGATGACCTTCAGGATGTGAGGATCCAGGGACCATTCGTGATGTCTCTGAAATTCTGCTCAGAGCATCTGCTAGTACATTGTCCTTCCCTGGAAGGTGAACTGCTACCAGAGAAGTCTGAAGAGAATAGGTCAGAGACCACAGCTTCATGGCTTCTGTGCACAAGTTTGAGGACAGAGTGCCTCCCTGCTTGCTGATGTACTACATTGTGGTGGTGTTGTCCGTTCTGACTTTGACCACCTTGCCCTTGACTGAATCTGAGAAGTTCTGCAGGGCTAGGAAAACTGCCCCGAGTTCCAGGAGATTGATATGAAGGACAGTCTCCTGTGGAGACCAGAGCCCTTGAGCTGTCAGGGCTCCCAGGTGGGCTCCCCACTCTAGGAGAGAAGCATCCGTAGTTAGAACTACTGATGGGACTTGAGGGAGAAAGGGAACCCCTTGTCCGAGGATGTCCTGGTCCAGTCACCACTGGAGAGCTTGGACCAGAGTCTGAGTCACTGGAATCAGTTTGGTAAGTGAATCCTTCTTTTGAGACCAAAAAGACATCAGATGAAACTGAATGTCCCTCATCTGGAACCTTGCTCCCTGCACCACTGCCGTGGAAGCTGCCATGTGGCCCAGGAGCTGGAGGAACTGTCTTGCTGGGCGGAAGACCTGAGGTCGAAAGGAGGAAGCGAGACCCACTAGGGCCTTTACCCTTGCCAGGAGAAGGAACGCTTTTGCTTGTACAGTGTCCAAGTCTATGCTTATAAAGGTGAGAAGTTGAACTGGTTTGCATACAGACTTTGGAAGACTGAGAAGAAACCCCAGAGAGCCGAGTAGGTCCTGGGTAGTTTGAAGAGCTGACTTGACCTGTAAAGGTGATTATACAATGGGGTATGAAAATCCTGTAACCTCATTGGTCAAAATACATCACATGACTGTGGTATATCCTGCAATAACCCACACCCTATTGTGCCTTATTGCTTAACTGACTCACTAAAAGCCAGTCGTCCAGATACGGAAGATGGTGATACCCTGTCTTCTGAGGTAAGCCACCGCTACTGCAAGGCACTTTGTGAACACCCTTGGAGCCGATGTTAGGCCGAATGGCATGGCTCTGAATTGGTAATGGCCTGAAGGCAACTCGAACCCGAGGTATTTTCTGTGGGAGCACCTGACAGGAATATGGAAGTAGGCATCCTTGAGGTCCAGAGATGCTAGCCAATCCCCTAGCCTTAGAAAGGGAAGGATTATTTCCAGAGTTACCATTTTGAATTTGGGCTTTGAAATGTATTTGTTCAGATACCTTAGTTCTAGGATGGGTCGCCACTCCCCTGTTTTCTTTGGGGGTAAGGAAGCACCTGGAATACAGTCCCTTTCCCTTGTGCTGAGTAGGAACTTTCTCTATAGCTCTGAGAGCAAGAAGAGAGGAAACCTCTGCCTCTAGGGCAAGGGTTTCTGAGACTGATGCAGGTGGAAAAGACTTGGCCCTCTTTTTTGGAAATTTTTTGAAGCTGAGGGCTAGTCCCTGGCTTACTACTTCCAGGACCCACCTGTCTGAGGTCAGAGACTTCCAGGCCTGAAAGTAGTAAGCCAGCCTGCCTCTTACTGGAAATGGGGAGTCGACCCGGGCTGACACATCAGGGTGTCTGCTTGGCAGGAGCAGCCCTGCTCATCCCCCTCCTATCCCTCCCTCTGAAGAACCCCCTCTGTGGGAAGGGAGAGGAGGCCTGGGCTTGGTAAAAAGGCCTTTGAAAGGGCCTGTCCCTAGACTGCTACTTGTGCAGAGTGGCCTGCCTTTTCTTGGCCTGTGCACTCCTGTACATGGTCCTGTATTCATCAATTTTCTCCATGTAAGTCTCTGTCTGCTCCCCAAACAGAGTTACCTACTACAGGAAAATCCATGGCCATAGTCTGGGTATCCTGTGAAAGGCTAGTACATATGAGCCAAGCATGTCTTCTGAGAGACACAGATGTAGCCATGACTCTACATGCCACATCACTGGAGTCCACAGCAGCATGAAATTGCATTCTGAATGCCTCAATTCCATCAGCAGCCACCACCTTCAGCTCCCTGGCTAGCTGGGGAGAGGCCTGTTTAGCCAGTTCCAGAACCGTATCCCATCTGGATTTCTGGTACCTGGCTGTGTAGGCCATATAAGTAGCCTGCCTGAGTCCCAAAGAGGATGCCAAATACTGTTTTTTTTTGCCATGGCATCCACTTTCCTGGAGTCCTTATCCAGGGGGGAGGGTGTGTGTGAAGCCAAAGGAATGTTAGCCCTGTCACAGGCTACAGGCTGCAGCCTGCACTACCCCAACGTGGCTGCAATGACTATAAAGGAACTCTGCAGCTGAGCCTGATAACGAATACCTCCTGTCCATTCTCTTATCCACAGGAGGTATTGAATTAGGAGATTGTAAAATTGTGTGTGTCTGTTTCCCAGAGGATTTATGAAGAGGGATAGACAGCTTTTTGGACTCTGGGATGTCCAATATTTCCACAAAATCAGGCTCTTCATCCTCCTCTGCGGCTTCAACCAAGGGAAGCTGCAGGGTTTGTGCCACCTTTTTGTAGAACAAAAAGTGTGAAGGGGAACCAGAGAGCCTGGGAGGAGAGACACATGAGGGCCTGTCTGGGGAGATGTCCGGTTCAATGGGCACATCCAGACCTCCCTCATCGCAGCCATCATCAAAGGATAGCCTTAGTCTCCCTCCCACTCCTCATAATAAGCATCTGAGTCATAATCCAGAGGAGACTGATCCGACCGAACCGACCACCTAACAGGCGGTACCGGTTCGGACAGAACCAGTCTAAGCGATTGGACAATACTAATCGCTTTGGCTATTTCATCCACGGTTGGAGAGTGGGATACAGGATCCGAGCCGGCATACTTGTGCTTTTTCTTTGACGGAACCAACCCCTCGGGGTCGGCTCTCCTTTTGCCCGAGGAGGTATCACCTAGGTCAGTAGGCACCTCCTCAGGTTCGGCCGCAACCGAACTGGGCTGGCTATCCAGATCTACGGACTTCTCAGCCTCCCTTTCCTTCAGCCTACTCGGTCTTTTATCTAGAGTAGATTTAGGAAAGTTTTTTTACAGATTTGGTAGTCTGACTTGAGGTGGTCAAACCCGAGACAATAAACATAGATGAGGTGGGGGTCGGCCTTAGCAAAGGCCTCCCCACACTCAGTACAGTGTTGAAACCCAGTGGGACCAGTTTTCTTCTTGGGTTTCTCAGACATGGCCAACCTAATAAATGACCCTATTGCAGCTTTCAAGCCAGGTAATGTAACAACTGATCGGTTACAAACCGTGTCACGGGCTTTTTAAAAGAACCAACAAAAAGTCCAGTTCTTTTGTAACCGATCGGTACCTGAACACCACACTAATCCCAGAAAAAAAGAGAAATTAAATTTAACAAAGTCGGTTCCAAACCGGACCAACAAGGAAGAAACCGAAGAAAAAAAGACAATTTCCACTTTTTCACCAAAATAAAAACAGTCACTACCTATCTACACACTACCTGTACCGTAGACAGAGGCTGGAAATCCAAAAATAACAAAATATGCGGTTTAAATCGAGCGCTTTACTTTTACCAAACCGAGCAGAGGAAATCTCCGGAGCAACTTCACTGCTGGGCGGAGTAAGGAATCTGACAGTTACACCGGGAAGTACCACAGACAGAGGTTTAAAAACCGAGCTCGAGCTCAACGTTCTATGCTTCTGCATAGAGTTAACTCTTTCCTCTCCGGGGCAGTTCAAGTGCTGGGGCTAACTGCATTATGTCTGAATACAGCAAGACTTCATGTTGTTTGAAGCTATATTCAAAAGGAATAGCCCGGGGCAAAGAGCTTCTGAATACAGCATGGGAATGAGACCAGGCAAACTGGGCTGGGAGTGCAGGCCAAACTTAGCCCTGGAATAAGACAGCTCTGAACATAGCAACCAGGAAGTGCAAACCACAACAGCAACACAGTGCACAGCAACGCTGAAGCCAGGTAGAGGAGCACTATGTGGCCAATGCGTGTAAAACTGTATAAAGGTCCCTGAACTGGTAGCACTACGCTAACACGTTAGTGCAGGTTTAGCGTGGATCTAAGCTGTCTGCCCAGTGCAAACACGTTTGCCCGGCGCAAAAGCTTGCCATATTCAAAAATCACATGCAAATGAGCCTACTTAGGTAATCCGTGGGCAAACAGGCACATTTGCATGTCATTATGTGCTGCTTAGCATACATTATCATGCAGTTTGCCCAGTGCTACTGCATGGTGCACATAGCTCCACTTTTTGATCGGAGTGGTAGTACAGACTGGACGCTGCAGGCCAAGACATGCCCACAGCATCCCCTGTTGGTCAGTATGGACTACAGAGCACTATAGCTATAGATATGTGTGTGTGTGTGTGTGTGTGTGTGTGTGTGTGTGTGTGTGTGTGTGTATGTATATATAATCTATCTCGATCCATCTCTCAATCTATATATTTATTTATTGATTGATCTATACACACTGTCTGAGTCCACACATGCCCTGGAGGACAGCCCCCATGCTTCACAAGTGTCCCTCAGTATGAGGATCAGCCCTCATGTGGCACTGCTCTGTCCCTCATCCATCCCTCATGGAAGAGGTGCTGCCTACACAGTAAATGTGCTACGATATCAGACTGTATGACAGACGCACTGAACAGTCCAACTACGAGATCCAAACTATATTTATGACAGGTGAACACTATGGTCGACACAGTGTTCTGTCTTGTATCCCCATGTCTGAGGACCTGTCCCTCATTCAGAGATCTGTGTCCCTCGTCATCCCTCAGTTTGAGTGTCCAGATATGTCCATGTCCCCCATTACAGTGACAAAGCGTTGAGAGGTATGGCAGCCCCACCTGATCCCCGACCCCTGGTAGCCCCAAATATGATAGTAATACCTGGCGGTCTAGTGGTCCCCCCACCCGGAAGTGCGCCACCCGTCATCCCGTACACAGAATATGTACAGTGCCGGCGACTGGCTCAGCCCTCTGCTCACCACCACGGCCAGCAGCTGACTGCGGCATGCATAAGTGTTTGTAGCGGGCCTGTCTCTGGTCGAGTTGCTCCTAAAAGCAGCTTTATATTAGCCTACTTTTTTCATATATGCCTCACTCTGTACACCAAAAAGTCAGTGGCCTTCGACAGGAAAGTCCATTGCCTTAGTTTGGGTGTCCTGAGTGAGGCTGGTAGCCCTCAGCCAGGCAAATAACCTTAGAGCAATGGTACCAGCCATCCACCTTGCAGCTGTATCACTGGTGTCAGCTAACATCTGAAATTGGTATTTGGAAGCCTCCAAGCCTAATTTTGTTATGTCTAGCAGCTCTGACACTGTTAAAGAGGGCTTTGCCTCAGCATTGTCCACTACTGACTGCCAGAGAGCTTTTTGATAAAGGGCTGCATAGGCCTGGTAGCTGGCTTGATGAATTTCTATGGATACCGAAAGGTACCCTTTTTTTTTGCCATGCTGTCCACCAGTCGAATCCTTCTCTGGGGGGGTGAGAGAATAAGGGAGTTTAGGCTTTCTCACTGGCAACCTGCTGTACAATACCCTGGTGGTCTGGGTGACTAAAAAGAAACTCGGCTGTAACAGATCTTTCTGATACCTCTTGTCACACCTTTTGTCTGTAGGTGTGACTGTATTGGGAGCCTTTAGGATTTCTAAAACATCCTTCTCAAAGAATTTGTAGATAGGCAGAAGGAGCCTTTCTGAGGGTGTCTATTCCATGTATTGTGACCAAAATCCTGTTCTGGTGACACCTCGGGTTCAATTCCCTCTTCTTCCAGGTCATCCTCCTCAAATGCCACTGTAGCAGTAGGCAAAAGAGGGGTAGAAACAGTTACTTTTTCAGCAGCAGTAATCACAAGCTGCTGAGGGGGTAGTAAACCCTGCAGCACCTAGAGTAAGACGAAAGCCTGTGTCCAATCAGCAGGAGAAGGAACATTAACAGGCACCTGAGGGACCCCTCGAGGAGTTTCAGCTGGGCTTTCAGTGTGTTTAGTTTTCTTTAATTTTTTGGGCAGGCACCAGGGAGTCAAGACGGTTCTTTCTTTCTTACCAGAGCCCTCACCCATATCAGGGGTGGATTTAGAAGCTCTGGATGGAACTGCTACAGTCTTAGAGGAGGTGGACTGGTTAGAGCCCACGGACCCCTCCTCTAGTTTTCTTTTAGCCTCTCCCTGTGTTTTTCCACTGTCTTAACAGGGAAAGATTTACAAATATCACAGTCTTCATTGAAGTGCTGTTGCCCAAGGCAGATCAAGCAAAGATCATGCTTGTTTGCCTTGGCAAACACCTCTGCACACTTCAAACAATTCTTGAACCCAGGGGGTCCCGTTTCCTTTTTAGGCTTGTCAGACATTATGGAAAACAGGAACCAGTAACCGACCAAATAATAGACTAAATTTAAATATTTGCAGTTAGTTTCAATATAATAACGGTCGGTTCAGGAATCAATAAAGTGAAAAAAAATATATATATAGGTTCTGATCGGATCCGGAATGAAGAAACCACTGAGGAAAACCGATAAACCTCGGTTCAAAAGTAGTTAAAATTAAAGAATAAAGTAACCGGAACCCTCTAAAAACGTTCAGATAAAATAAGAAGGTTTGTTGCCCCTCGGTTCAAAGGAACCATGAGGATCAGATAAGTTTAAATTTAAAAGTAATGGGGTATAAAAACACTGAAGAACAATGACACTAAGCAGTAATGAAAGTATTTTTGTTTTATTTTAAGTTTTTTTTTTTTGCTATATGCACTACAGGAATCTGTCTTGATTGAGAGAGATCTCCAGGGCATCTGAACTTTGCAGAGAGAAGAAATCTGAGGTAGAATATAGGCAGTTGATACTGGGCAGTTTAAAAATAGATGCACAAGCTAAACATTCCATGATTAGCATAGCATTCTATTCTATTCTCTCTGGGGCAGTGCTGGCTTAAGGGAGCACTGCAAGAGTAATATTAGTGGATTCCTGTGGTTAAAAGTAGCCACTAACGGGATCCTGAAGATGAGGCAGCCAATATTTACAAGTGAAAGGGTCCAGGACCAGATGGCTTGCATCAGAGGTTACTCAGGAAGCTGGCAGTGGTACTGGCTGAACCTTCTAGTAGGTCTGTTTAACATCTCACTAATGTCAGGGGTAGTTCCGAAGCACTGCAGGATGGCAAGACGTAGTTCCACTCCATAAGTGGGGGGACAAGGAACAAGCAAGGAACTATAGGCCTGTTAGTCTTACCTCTAATGTAGGGAAGCTGATGGAGTCACTGGTCAAAGAGGACCTCATGGACTACTTGGAGAGCAATGGTCTCCAAGGTAGTAATCACATCAGATTCATGGCATAGAGGTCCTGTCAGACTCACCTGATGGTTCTGATTGGGTAATGGAATTGGACAAGGGCCACACTGTAGATTTGTTCAACTTCAGGAATGCTTTTGACTCAGTGCCTCACAGACATTTGCTGAAGATGGAGGACCTGGGTGCAGCTAAGGTCATAGTAAACTGCGTAGGTTAACTGGCTAAAGGGGAGGCAGCAGAGGAATGTGGTCGGTGGGATCAAATCAGAAAAGGAGGAGAACACAAGTGGGGTACCACAGGGATCTGGTCTAGTCCTCTTCAATATGTTCATTAGTGAAAATGGCAAAGGAATCTGGGGCAGGCTTCTCTCTTCACAGAAGACACTAATCTCTATGGGTGGGTGCACACCAATGAAGGAAAGAGAGAGTGACTTACAAAAGCTACAGGGGTGGTCTAAGGTTTGCTGGTTGAAATTCAATGCCAAAAAGTGCAAGGTAATGCAACTAGGGAACAAGATCTTCAGGACAGACTACTGGATGGGTAGGGTGAGACTTAACTCAAAAGGTCCCGCTCCTCAGCCGTGGTATCATCAGTGACTCCCTCAAACAACTGAGTCAGTGCAATAAATCATACAGTAAAGGGAGTACGATACTAGCATGTATTGGAAGGGGTACTGACAGCAGAAGGATAGAAGTAATATTTCCCCTATAAAGATCTTGAGTGCTGTGCCCAGTTCTGGATCCCTCACCCCAGGAAGGAGATTGAGGAGCACTTCAAGGTACTGAATATGTACTCGCTGAAGACCAGAAAAGAGAGGGTAGCTATAATAGCGAACTTCAAATTCATGAAGGGAATTAGCAAGGTGAACTGTGAAGAACTATTAAGCTTAAATACTAGTTTCCAGTCACGTGGACATGAGTAGAAACTGACAGAAGGGACATGAGGAAAGTTATTTTACAGAAAGGGTGGTGGAGCCAAGGGACAGTCTTCCAGCTGAAGTGGTGGGTGTCAAAACTGTTGGTGGTTTCAAGCACAGTTGGGATAGAATGAAAGGTCTAGTGGAAGGTCAGGGCGATAGACACTGGGAAGAGAATGGAGGGAAGGCTGGGAAGGGCTAGGACCCTGAAGGGACAATACATGCCAGGGCTAAATAGGGAACTCCGGCAGACTGGATGAACCACTGGTCTTTTTCTGCATTCACTGTCTATGTTTCTTAAGCAACAAGGCATGACCAAGGGTTATGTTAATGGTCTGTTAATCACCTTCTAGGGGTGTACTGTGGCATGAGGTGTAGCCGAGTGCCACATGCCCCTAGAGGGTGATTAGCTGACCATTAACATAATCCCTGGGAGTGGCTTATTGCAATTATAATAAAAAATGTTTTTAAACAGTGTTAAACCTTGCTCAGCATATGGTTAAGCTCTACATGTATGTTAATAAAAGATTAACATAGGGCTGTTAGAATGTTTGCAGCCAATCAGAAAGCTCCATTTCTTAGACCCTTTTTATAATATGAGATAAATGCATTCATCTGAACATCTGCCACATCATTAACCACCCCCAACCCGGCACTACGTTACTTATACCAATTATCACTTTCTGGCTCCTCTACAGAGTCGCCGTAGGTCCCTCAGATTTCACTCTTTCACCCCAACATTTCCATCACAGCTACCAAGTACAAACTGCCACAAAACAAACACCACATTCTAACATTCAATAAACAAAGTCATCATTTTTACATCATCCCCTAGCCACACGCTCTCTTTTCCAAAGGCTGCTCCTGCCAGCCCCACTTGTTCCACTTCTACTGCTCCAATCCTGTAGCACTCCGGTCCCCAGTACACCCCACCACACCCACCACCTGCTCGCTCTCAAGACATGCTAGTCACTGCCTAACCCATGTAGTTTTTTTTTTTTTTAAATGCCTCCTAAACAGCCGCCAAGTGCTCACATTTTGCTCCCATGACTAGTGCTCGTTCACTCACTGCTTCCTTACTCTCTCACCAGTAAAAGTCCATAACCTAGCAGCACTTTTTAAATAAATATAAAAAAACTTTAGTCAATAAATCTTTCGTTTGCTGCCTCCAAGACCACAGAACTCCACCAGAACTACCTCACTAAACGGTGCTACCATGTTTCTTTGCAATATTTTCTCTGGGCTACATAATCACCCAATCACAGTGCATGTCAAGGCATCGTGCCCATCACTATGTCCTCGCAGCCATAACAATTGCCTAGCGACCTCTACAATAAGAGGAGGTATACACAGTACAATCACTAAAGTCCACTCTAATATCTCGAACAAGAAAAAAGTACAGTTACATAAGAACTTACTGTGACAGCAAATCTTCGAGAGAGGTTCTTGCAGTAGGTAATTACCAATAGGACTGATGCCGGCAGGCATCAGGACCTCACGGAAAAATTTCTAGCTAGGAGTCTCTGGCGGACCGCCCCCGCGTCAGGAGACTGACATCAGGTGATATCAGTATAAAGGGGCGATCTCCCATGCCCGCCTTCCAGTTCTTTCCCACCAAAGGCCAAAAAAGGCAAGACAAGAGAGAAGCGGATGTTTCCCTCACCGGAAAAAGAGCTGAAAAAGCTTAGGGGGATGGAGGGCAGGAAGGTATTACCTACTGCAAGAGCCTCTCTCGAAGATCAACTGTTACGGTAAGTTCTTAAGTAACTGTACTATCTTACTTCGAGAGGGCTCTTGCAGTAAGTAATTACAAATAGGACTGAGTCCTAAGCAGTCTGGAACAAGCATAAGCAAACGGGAGGAGGAAAACTACCCAAAAGTAGACCTTCTGGCTGTGAAGGTCTTAGGAAAGAAGACCTTGCAGAACAGCCAACCCTAAGCCCGCTCTACGGAGAGAGGCTATGTCCAAACTGTAGTGTTTCGTAAAGGTATGGACAGAAGTCCACATTGCGGCTGTACAGATGTCTGCCACTGACACATTCTTGAAACAAGCAGCAGAGGCCACAACCCCTCTGGCTGAGTGGCCTCTGACTTGACCCGGCAGGGTCTTCTTGTACTTGTCGTAACAGAAAGTGATACAATGAGCCAACCATTTAGATAAGCATTGCTTAGAAACAGCATTGCCTTCTCTTTTAGGAGCAAGAGACAAACAGTAGATCAGTCTTTTTGAGATCCTTCATCCTGGTGGTGTAGTATCTCAGAATTTGGTGAACATCCAAAGTATGCAAGATGTACTCCCCTTGATTGGAGTGCTGCATAAAGAAAGCAGGCAGCTCTATGGATTGATTCAGCGTAGATTCCGCTATCACCTTGGGAAGAAACTTAGGTTTGGTATGCAGAGCCACACATTCCCTGTGAAAAATCAAATATGGGATTTTGCACATCAGTGCCTGGAGCTCGGAAATCCTCCAAGCAGAAGTAATGGCCACAAGGAAGAGAGTCTTCCATGACAGGAACTTCAGGTCTGCTGAGGCTGCCGGCTCAAAAAGAGGTAGAGTAAGCTTCTCAAGGACAAAATTAAAATCCCAAGGAGGGGCAGGAACCCCAATGGGGGTTCTCAAGTGGAAGACCCCTCTAAGAAAGGTCTTGGAGACCTCCAGTTGCGCAAAAGTCCTGTCCCCAAAAGGAACATGGTAAGCCGAGATGGCTGCCATGTAAACCTTCAGAGAGGAATGGTTGAGACCCATATCAAACAGGTGTCGCAAGTAATCCAAAAGCCACCCAACAGAGCACTAGAAAGGCTCGAAATCTTTGGAAGCGGCCCACATAGAGAACCGTTTCCATTTCATGGCATAGGTAGATCTAGTGGAGGGCTTCCTGACCTCCACTAGAATCTCAGCCACCAGCGGGGAAACCTCGAATCGGGCTTGATCTACGTCTGCAGGAGCCAAGCGTGCAAATGAAGGGATTTGAGGCCTGGATGGACCAGGGTCCCATGATCCTGGGTCAGCAAAATGTGCAACAGAGGAAGAGGAGGTTCCTCTGAATACTGCTGCAGAAGAGAGAACCAAACTTGCCTGGGCCAGAAAGGAGTGAAGAGAATCATGCAAGCTCCTTCCAAGCTGAGTTTCTGTAAGACCCTCAGAATCAAGGTGATCGGGAGGCAAATCTTCCTTCCAGTCCAGAGACAGTGTCTCTCCAAAAATGCCATGCCCTGGAGCAAGCGAGCAGAAAGCGGGAAGTTTTGCGTTGAGGAGACACAAACAGGTATACCTGAGGGGTTCCCCAGCGTAGAAAGATGACGTCTGCTACCCCCTCATCTAGTTCCCACTAGTCGGCATGAGCAGACGACCGACTGAGGTGATCTGCCAACATGTTCTCAACCTCCGGGATGTGAACGGCCGTGAGGTGAACATTGTGCTGCACTGCCCATTCCCAAACCCGCATCACCTCCCGGCAGAGAGGGTAGGAACGAGTTCCTCCCTGTTTACTGATGTACCAAACTACACACGTTGTCCGTCTGGACAGCCAGATGTCCGGGAAGCAGATACAGATGCAGAGCCTGAAGAGCATAAAGCACAGCCCGAAGCTCGAGCACACTGATGTGGAAAGATTTTTCGAGCTTGGATCAGGAGCCCTGGGTCCTGTGAGGCCAGAGATGGGCTTCTCAACCCTCAACAGAGACGTCTGTAGTCAGCGTCTTTGGGGGGGGGGGGGCAGACAAGAACTCCCTGGCAAAGGTTCTCCTGAACCGTCCACCACTGCAAGTCCCGAGCCATAGGACTGGAGACCAGAACTAGCTGATCTAGGTCGTCCACCAGCTGATCCCACTGAGACCGAAGCATCCACTGAGAGATTCTCTTGTGAAGCCAAGCACGAGGGACTGTTGGAATAGCAGCCCCCATGAGCCCTAGGAGGTGAAGGACCGACCTGGCGCTGACCCGCCTGCGACTGCGCAACAGGCTAACCTGAACCTGGAGTGGGGCCGCCCTGTCCAGTGGCAGGAATGCCATGCTGGAGGTTGTGTCCAGGATCGCCCTGATAAACTGGAGCCCTCTGGGATGGGATCAGGTGGGACTTGACCTGGTTGACAGTAACACCCAGGTAGGCAAAAACCTGCAGGGTAAGGGAAAGGAAGTGCAGGAGTTCCTCCCTGGACAAGGCCGCCAGGATGCCAGTCGTCCAGTATGGGAAAACCTGCACCCCATGGGTACGCAGGTAGGCTGCTACACCGAAAGGCATCTGGTGAATACTCGGGGTGCCGCAGAAAGACCAAATGGGAGGGCCATGAACTGGTAGTGGTCCCCCTGGAACGCAAAATGCAGGAATTTGCAGTGGGAAGGGCAAACAGGGATATGCAGGTAAGCATCCTGCATGTCCAGAGCGCACAGCCACTGTCCCGGACGAAGAAGGGGCAGAAGACTCAGCAGAGAGAGCATCCTGAACCTTTTGTACTCCATGAACAAGTTCAAGGAGCTGAGGTCGAGAACCGGCCTCACATCTCCCGACTTTTTCGGGACCAGGAAGAAACGGCAGTAGTAACCCGTCCCCCGAAGATGGGGAGGAACGGGCTCTATCACCTGCTTCAGAATAAGAGGATAGTTATTCCTGAACCAGAAGATGATGTTCTAGGAGTAAGACGCACCGGGAGGGGGTTCTGAGGAGGTTTCTGAAGAAACTCTGAGTGTCCTTCTGTGATCAGCAGGAGCATCCAAGTGTCTGAAGTGATCCTCTCCCAAGCTGGTAGATGGAAAGAGAATCTCCCTCCTACCAGTTCCTCTGGAAGGCCCAGAGGCTGTGGGAGAGGAAATGAGTCAGGAGGTATGGGGCAGCGTTATGGCCGAAGCCCCCGCTGCTTTTTTGAGCGGGCGGACGCTTGGCAGCCGGAGGGGCCAGATGTTTGTTGGCCCACTTTCCCCGAGGTTTCGCCTTTTGCCAAGAAAGTCTGTGAAAGGGACGACGCTGAGCCAGAGGGGGTCTGTACATGGAGTCAACCGACTTGAGTGGAGTACCCTTCTCCTGCAGATCGGTGATGATGTCCTTGACATTGCCACCGAACAGCACTGAACCCCTGAAGTGCACGCCCTGGACAACAGACTGCACCTCTGGGACCAAACCTGACACCCGGAGCCAGGCATGATGCTGCAAACCCACGGCGAAAGCTGAGCTCCGACCAGCAGCGTCCACTGCGTCGTACGTGGCATGAAGCACGTGCCGACTGGCCGTATGCGCAGACCGGAGTAGATCCGCCACTTCCTGCTTTGAAACTCAGGAAGGGAGTCCAATTTAGCCTCCACTTCGCTAAGGATTGCCTTCTGGTAATCCCCCTTATGACCAACATAATTCAGGGTCCTAATACCCAGAGTGGAAGAAGCATAGACCTTCTCCCCGTACTGGTCCAGAAGGTGTGATTCCTTGTCGGGTGGGGACAAGCTCAAGTGCTTGGGGTTAGCTGTCCAGCAGTGAGTGGCGCTAATCATGACCAAATCGTCTCAAGGGTATGAATTTAAAGAGTCAACACCCTCCGGAGCCTGATAAAGCCTGTCCGACTTCCTAGGAAGGGGGTCTAATGCCAACGGTTGCTTCCAAATGGTGGAAACAAGGTCTGCATAAGGCTCAATACAGGGTGGCACCAGGGTAGGAGCGATCTCAGGCAGATCCAGATGCGCAGAGAGTTTCTTATGCTGTGGATCCGGCTCCAAGGAATGCCACTGATGAACTGCCTGGATTTTGCGCAGCAACTCCATGAAGGAAGGATCCTCCGGAGGCTTGGACTTTGTCCAGAGTGCGTGGCTCGTCGTCTGGGTCGGAACGACCATCGGGGTCATCTGAGGTCTCTGAGGACAATGAAGAGGAAGAAGACTCCTCCTCCCGGCGCAGTGGAGGAACGGACCCCGTGGGAAGCCCTCGGGGACCATATCCTGCCCTACCCTGGAACCAGAAGGCTCGCCTCTGGTATCCGTTGGGGGTCTCTCATCTCCGATGTAGGGGGTTTAGAACCAGGACCGGCGTCAGGAGATGGCTCTTTACTTCCCTGGTGAGCTCAGCCTTGGCCTCAGCCCACCAGGAAGCCAGAGTCTCCTTCAAGTCCACAGGTGACTGAGGGGGAGGGGGGATACAGATACTGAGGGTGTCCGTAAGGTGTGTATCTGTATCCAGACGGCAGGAAGCCCGAGGTCGACTATTACCATCACTGGGATCCAGCCGAGGAGACACTGGCGCCTCGGAGTGCAACGAGCATTGCGGTGAGCTCGGAACGACAGACCGGCCCTAAGGGTCCGGCGGTGCCGACGTCCGCCTTATCGACGGGATCCAGGCAGACGCCAGAGGAGCCGTGTCCGACTTATCGGACCCAGCGCCAAGGCCCGGGCGAGGGCGGTCTTGGCGGCACTTTATGTCAGTGGCGCAGCCCAAGAGGGCTCTGGACGCCTTAACGGGATTACCAGTGCTGGCGCCAAGAGCAGCCGACGTCCAACTTATTGGGGCTACATGAACTAGAAGGCTGCACGGCGGCAACCTTACTGGGAGCGGCTGCCACCTTAGACCTGGAGGCTCCTGAGGGGCCCAAGCACGAGCCAGACGGGAGGGCTAATGCAGTCTTGGAAGCTTCCAAGACGGCCACCACGGAGCTGCCTCCTGGGGGAGAAGTTACCTGCAGCACCACGAGCCCAGTCGATGTTGCGGCAACCGATGAGGAGTCCCAGTCACAGTGCTTCTTCTTGTGGTGGCCCTCCGGAGAAGTCTAAGCCTGCCGAAGATTTTTCAGTTCCTTTTCCATAGAAGTAATATTTTGTTTAAGCACGTGGGCCTCAAGGGACTGCTGCCTCCGCTTTAGGGTGGCCGCATTAAACTGCTGGCAGAGCTGGCACTTCTCGACGGGATGATTGGGGCCTAAGCAAAAAAGGCACTGGGAATGTCTGCCCTTATGCGGGAGCTGGGCGCCGCAAGAATTGCACTTGTTTTTGTGCTCGGAGGAAGTCTGGGACAACATACATGGCAGCTGAAGGTAATGCTGACGAAAATCAGGGAAAAAGTAGTAAAACAGGTGGTAAAACTACCGACGATCGACTGCGAAGCAGTGAACTCAACCGCGAGGTGCTGCACGAACTAACAGCGGGAAAGAACTGGAAGGCGGGCGTGGGGGACCGCCCCTTTATAATGATGTCGCCTGACATCAGTCACTTGGACGTGGGGGCGGTCCCTCGCCAGAGACTGCTAGCTAGAAATGTTTCCGTAGGGTCCCAACTCCTGCCGGCTTCAGTCCTATTTGTAATTACCTACTGCAAGAGCCCTCTCGAAGTAAGATCTACCTTTACAGTTTAAACCAGCCTCTGTTGGATAAATGGAATATGCAGTGGGGGCAAGTATGATACAGGATTTATTTATACTTGTGCAGTCTGACCTCTGACACCTCACTTGTGGCTTACGCCACTCATGAGGTAACCCAAAGTCAACCACCACTCATGTAGACAAATCATTTATCAAACTAGCCCCCACTGCATATCCATTATTTATTTATGATAAACACAGTAGATGTAAACTTATTTGGAGCAACAGTGGTTCATCCTAAATATACACTGAAAACAGAAGAAAGAATGTGCATTTCATTAGGCCAAATTCAGGAATAATCTATAAGGCAAAAATCAAAAAGTATATTTTACCTTTATGTATGTATATATGTATATATCTATATATCTATATATCTATATATCTATATATCTATCTATATATCTATATATCTATATATCTATATCTCTATATATATATATATATATATCATTCCTTAAAAAGGCCTCATAATGGCCAGTTACTAAAAATGTTAGATATTTTCTGTAAACATTCAAGATGAACACGCTTACTCCATTCCCAGCCCACATGCTCACAAAATACCCCATTATGGTTTCTCAACTAATTTTATACAACTAGCAAAACCCATAATGTAAAACTTAACATACTGTAGGTCCTATTTTAAGATCAGAGATCTTATAATAAACACATAAAATCCAGTTTGAGTATGACCCCCTTCAAGCCAGATACAGATACAGTCCAGAGGAGGTTTCAGGAACTAGCACAACTACGTGAGGGGGCAGGAAGATCAGTAACTTTTTCAGAGATACTTCCGGTGCCAAAGGCAAGCACAACAAGAAAGCCGAGAATAGAGGAATTTAACGGATGGCTAAGAACCTGGTGTTGTGCTAAAGGGTATGGGCTGTTGGGGGGTGGGAGGGACCTGGAGGACAGTAGTCTCTACACCAAGGACAGACTACACTTGAGTGAGGAGGGAAAAAGTGTTGAAACAGAGGATGGAGGAGTACATAGAGGAAGTTGGGAATTTAAACTAGGAGTGGGGGGTGGCAGTTGGGGAAGAGATATGCAGAGACCACAGGCTGGGAAACCATATGAGCTTAACCCCCATAACAGTGACAAAGGACAAATGGCAAGTACTGTTGGTGATGCTAGGAAAGTAGGGCAGGATGGGAGGGGGAAAGGGTGGAAGGGGTTACCCTTAATGCTAGGAGCCTTGGGAGGAAAACTGCAGAGTTACAGGTTCTCATGGCAGAGGGAGAGGTGGACATTGCAGTCATCACGGAAACATGGGCCACCCAATACAATGACTGGGACCAGTCTGTACCAGGGTACAGGTTATTTCGTAGGGACAGGGTGATTGGGAAAGGGGGGAGGGTGGCACTATATGTGAAGGAAGGACTGAAGTGTGTAAGGGAGGAAGGGGAGGAGGGTAGTACGGAGTCACTTTGGATGCAAATCCAGGATTCCAAGAATAGGATTCTTAGAATGGGAGTGGTGTACAGGCCACCATCTCAAACGGAGGAGTTAGACAGGGAACTAGCAGGACAGATCAGAAGGACCTGCGAGAAGGGTAGTGTGGTGATTGTGGGGGACTTCAACATGCCAGGAGTGGACTGGAGCACCCCAACAACCAGGAACAGAAGGGAGTAGGTATTGCTGGATGCCTTCCAGGACAGCTTCCTGCTGCAAATGGTCAGTGAACCAACCAGGTTAGGGAATACCCTTGACCTTGTGCTGGCAAATGGGGACTTTGTGAGAGAACTTACAGTGGAGGAATCGCTGTCAGGGAGTGACCACCGCTCAGTATGGCTCACACTGGATATGGGCAAGGAAGGAGTGAAATCTGGCACAATAGTGCTGGACTTCAGGAGAGCCGACTTTGGGAGGATGGGGGAAGTGGTAAAAGGGTACCTGGCCAGAATTCAATCTAGTATGGACACTAACCAGAGGTGGAAGCTCATAAAGCTGGGGATAGTGGAGGCAACCAAAACCTGCTGCAAAGCCCAGAGCAAGAAGGCTAGGGCTAAGAAACCAATCTGGTTGAGCAAGGAGGTCATGGAAAAGGTAAGGAGGAAAAGAGCTGCCTTTAGAAGTACAAGAAAACAGGGAGGGGGGAGGACAGAGAGGAGTACTTGACAGAATCAAAGGAGGTGACAAGGGCAGTAAGGGGAGCCAAAGCATCTACGGAACTCAGGCTGGCACAAGGCATTAAGAAGGGGGAGAAGGACTTCTTTAAGTACATCAGGGAGAAAAGGACCACATAGTAAGGATTAGGAAGGAGGGGTTGGGTGGAAGCAGGGTGCGATAAGGCGGAAGCACTAAATGAGTACTTCTGCTCAGTATTTACTAAAGAGAAGAGGGGGGTGACACCCAAGGTGGGAGAAATGGCAGAAGCAGGGTGGGAAGTGGTGACAGATGGGGAAATCATGGAAAGCAGAGTCGAGAGGGTTTGAAGGCACTGAGGGTGGACAAGGCGCCAGGCCCAGATGGCATCCACCCCAGGATACTGAAGGAGCTGGCAGAGGTCCTTGCAGGACCGCTGGAGACCTATTTAATGCCTCACTACATTCGGGTGTGTGCCTCAGGACTGGAGGATGGTCATGTGGTGCCCCTCCACAAGAGTGGCCTCAAGGATGAACCAGGAACTACAGACCAGTGAGCCTCACATCCATCGTGGGTAAGCTAATGGAGACTATCCTGAAGGAGAGGCTGGTGGCCCTCCTAGAGGCCAAAGGACTACAGGACAGCAGACAGCATGGCTTCATACGTGGCAGATCCTGCCAAACCAACCTGGTAGAGTTCTATGACTGGGTAACTAGGCAGCTGGACAGGGGCCATACAGTGGATGTCCTGTATCTGGACTTCAGTAAGGCATTCGACTCAGTGCCACATGGAAGGTTGGGAAGGAAGTTAGTAGGCACAGGGGCGGGTGCAAAGCTGGTGAGATGGGTAGGAAACTGGCTTCAGGGAAGGCAACAGAGGGTGGTGGTGGGTGGGGAGCTCTCACACCCAAGGGCAGTGACGAGCGGTGTTCCACAGGGCTCGGTGTTGGGACCAGTGTTGTCTGGGATATTCATTGCAGACATATCATAGGACATCAAGAGCAAGATCAGCCTGTTTAATGATGATACCAAGGTAGGCGCGGTGGTGGATGACCTAGGAGGATGGCAGGGGTTGCAGGATGATCTGACAAAGCTTGAAACCTGGTCAGACACCTGGCAACTGGGCTTTAATGCCAAAAAGTGCAAGGTGCTGCATTTTGGGATGAAGAACCCAAGGAGGAGTTACCAGCTAGGGGGAGTGCAGCTAGCCCAGACAGAGGAGGAGAAGGATTTGGGTGTGCTTATTACAGGGTCAATGAACAACTCAGCACTATGTAGGAAGGCAGCTGCAAAGGGCAACAAAATGCTGGGTTGTATTGCAAGGGGTATATCCTCGAGGAGGGAGGAGGTGATTCTGCCACTGTATAGGTCATTAGTTAGACCACACCTGGAGTACTGCGTGCAGTACTGGCGTCCGTATCTGAAGAGGGACATTAAGTTACTGGAGGGGGTGCAGTGCAGAGCGACAAAGATGATCAAGGGGCTGGCGGACTTATCATACGAGAGGAGGTTGAAGGAGTTGAACATGTACTCACTGGAGGAAAGGAGAGACAGGGGTGATATGATTGAAACCTTTAAATACATGAAAGGAATAAACAAGACAGGTACAGAGGGGCTGTTCAAAGTAAGGGAGGGGAGGGCCACCAGGGGCCATGATATGAGACTGGAGCGAGGAAGGTTCAGGAGGGAGATAAAGAGACACTTTTTTTTTTGGTTTTTTTACAGAGCGGGTGGTGGCTGGGTGGAATGCGTTACCTGCTGAAGTGGTATGCAGTAGAACAGTGGACTGCTTCAAACGAGGATGGGACAGGACAAGGGGGAGGGTTAATGAAGGGGAAGGGTGGAAGGGAGGGGCAGCTGCAGAATAAGGGGTGCTAGCTGCACATTCGAGCAGACTTGATAGACCTCTAGGCCTTTATCTGCTGGCAAATTTCGTATGTTCGTAGGCCCATGTGTAAAGATGGTCTCCAGTTTGAGTATGACCCCCTTCATGCCCATGTGTAAAATCTGGTCTCACAGGGGACTGAGAAGTCTTAGACATTCCTGTGTTAAAAGGTTTAGCCAGCCCAACCTTGGCCAATAAAGAGATTTTATCACATTTTTTGTACATCTACATTTTTCTAAACATTCCAAGGGTGTACCTGGTGTGTGGCCAAAACCAGATACTTGTAGTGCCAGTGCCCCCCCCCCCAAACAAGCTGCTTCAAAGCCTGCAATTCATTCAAGTCAATTCAATTTTCTTAACTTGGGTTTCATTCCATCATTTTAACATTTAGAGAGGTTCTTCATCATTTGTACCCGATCACTCAGCTTAACCACCAAGGGCAAGGTGACCCACACATCGATCAGAAAACTACACTTATAAAATGTTACCATGCCAATATGAGCAGAGGTCTGACTGCTTACTCCCTTTCATACGTGGAAACCACACTCTGGCTTTAACTTTTACATAGTGTGCTCTGGCCCAGAACAGGCTCACGGGTGACCACTGGGGAGCTCACCAATTAGAATCTCTTGAATTGACCTGAATAAATTGCAGGCTACAAAGCACCTGCGGAGGGGGAGAGAGCACTGGTACTATAACTATTCAATATCGATTCTGGCCACACATCAGGTGCACCCCTGTAAACTTTAAAAACAAATTTAAGAAAGATGTATCGGAAAATGTGATAACATCTTTGTGTATTAGCCGGGGATGAGCTGGCTAAACCTTTAAAGCAGCAGTGCATGATTATGGTAAACATTTTTACCCGTTTCTTTTTTACGCTCCGCCCCATCCACCTACACTTCCCACTGGGCCTCCACCCAATGGAAGCGGAACTACATGAGGACGATAACCCCCAACCCCAGATCCACTCAATCCTGCTCCCCGGATGACCAAAGGTCGCTCCCACCCCGGGTCACCAGCATAGCGCGAGGTAATGAGTCCAAGCGCCTCAACCCTCAGCAACACCGGGCCGGCAGAACCAGTTTCTGAATGGGTGATTTAAAGTGGAGTATGCCATTTAGAAACATTCTGGAGAGGTCCAGCTGGGTCACCTGGCGGTCCGCAATGGGCTCATGAAAGGCCGAAATGGCCGATAAATGGACTTTTATGGAGAAGTAGCTTAGCCTTTGGGAGGAAGATATTCAAGGATTGTCTGAATAGGGCAGGAAAAGGGACTTGGGCTCTGGTTGGTCACTCAGACTGCAAAATGTTTCCATTTTGCTTGGTATGTTTTTCTGGTGGAAGCCTCTCTCAAGCCCAGAAGAATGGCAGCCACAAAAGGAAAGACGTTCTGTCTACTTATGAAGGCGTCCTCAGGAGCCATGCATGTAGGTTAAGGGACCGAAGGTTGGGGTGCAGAAGAGACCCACATTTCTGAATCAGTACATCGGGTTGCAGGGGGAGGGGATCCACCACCGACAACTGCTGGATATGGGGAAACCAGCTCCTCAGTTGTGGCCAAAACGGGGCGCATTAGTATCAAAGAGTGTTCCAGCTATAGTTTGAGAAAAACATGCTGGATGAGGGGGACAAGCGGAAAACCATATAAAAATTGTCCATGCCAGGACAAAGCATCCTGTGAGTGGCCCAGTTTGTACAGGATGATTGAGCAATAGTGTAGAATGTTGTGGTTGTCCAGTGAGGCAAACAAGACCAGTGCCGGAGTGCCCCAGAGATGGACAATGTTCTGGAGCACATCCATGTGTAAGGTTAATTCGGGCTATGGCTGTGCCCGCTGAGGTGACCAGCCAGGACATTCTGGGCTCCCGGAACGTGGACTGCCACCAGATGTAGCTGTTGAGCCAGAGCTTATTTCCACACTCTGATGGCTTTGTGGCATAGAGTCTGGGATTTTGTGCCCCCTACCTTGTTTAGGTAATACACCATGCAAGTGTCTGCTTGAACCAGGAGAGGTCCTGGGAGCAGGAATGGCCTGAAGGCCTGCAAGGCTAGGTGGAAAGCACACATCTCCAACAGACTAATATGGAGGGACGCAGTCCAGGGGGTCCCACAGACCCTGTGTCTGATGGGGACCGAGGTGGGTACCCCAACCAAGGTTGGAGGCATCAAATGTGAGTGCCTGAGATGATGGGGGTGAGCAGAAGGGCACACCTGTCTGCAAATTGGCCAGGTCCATCCACCAAGTGAGAGCCCTCCTGAGGGCAGGAGTCACCTGGATGGAATCTTCGAAATCACCAGTTTCTTGGTGCCACTGGCGTCTTAGGGCACACTGGATCGGTAGCATGTGCAAACATGCATTTAGCATGGTGGAAAGGATCGCAGACATGTGGCCTAGAAGGTACATGTACTGCCACACTGTTATTTGACAAGCCACTTGGCAATGTCTGGCAAGGGAGACGAGCTTGCAGCACCTGTCCTTGAGCAGAAAGGTGCAGCCGGTGTCCATATTGAGGATGGCCCAGATGTACTGAAGTCGTTGGAGGGCTCCATGTGCAATTTTGCGATGTTGATGGTGATCCCGAACTCCTAGAATAACTGAACAGTGGTGGCTGGCGAGAGAATGTTGTAGGCCCTCGCGGCTGGACGCTTTGATATGCCAGTCATCCAGATACGAGAAGACATAGTGGCCTCTGCGTCACAGGGTGGCAGCAACGACCGCTAGGCACTTGGTGAACACACTTGGTGCTGATGACAGGCTGAAGGGCAGGGCACAAAACTGATAATGAGGGCCCAACAGCTGGAACCGAAGGTACAGACGATTGGCAGGATGGATTTTTATATGGAGGTACCCTTCCTTCGTATCGAGGGTGCATGACAGTCCCCTTGATTTGGCAATGGTAGGACACTGGCCAATGTGACCATCCAGAATTTTTTGTTTTGGGTGCACCAATTTAGGGCCCTTAGGTCTAGAACTGGGCGAAGATCCCCGGTTCGCTTGGGGACTAGAAAGAAGTGGGAATAGAAGCCCATGCTCTGCTCTGCGGGAAGCACCGGTTGAACAGCACACTTTTGAATCGGTGAGAGCAGTTCCACCATGAGAACCAGAACATGGTCCAGTGGGTATGTCAGAATTTGAGGAGGATGGATCTGGGGCACCCTAATGTGTGGCCCATGCGAATAATTTTCAAGACCCAGTCGTCGGTAGTTATCTGTTGCCATGCCTCCAAGCGTAGGGAAAAGCAACCTTCCACAGCCTCGGAGGCCAATGGAGGAGGGCTGGGGAGGGATAGTAGAGTCAAAAAAGACCGAGGGGTGGCCCGGGCGACCTCAGAGGTGGTAGTAGGAGGACAGCCAGCAGGTTGGGTCTGCTGGCATCCGTGAGCCAGCTGTCAAGCAGACCATGCTGGCGAGAAGCTCATCTGAATTGGAAAGAATGGTAAGGTCTCTGCTGAGATGTCAGCTGTGAAGCATGGTACATGCCGGGCATAGTTCGAAGTGTAAGACCAGAGGCCGGTAAATCATTTAAAATGGTTTCAGTGTCAGAATCAAAAGGTTTATGTGCATTAAAAGGGGCATCAAGGACTGTCTGCTGGACATCTGGTGTAAGACCAGAGACCCGCAACCAGGCATGACGGCGAAGGGTCACACCCATCACCAAAGTCCATGCCGAAGTATCTACAGCATCATAACCTACGTGCAGGAGATGATGGGACAGACTTGTACCCATTTTGAGCTTGGCCAGCAGCTAACTGGTCTCAGCAGATTGCGAGAGCTTGGCAGCCACCTCAGAAGCGGCATTCCATAGAGTTTTTTGGTATTTAAGCATATGCCTCATGTAATTAAGTACACACATGTTGAGTGTTGATGCTTGGTATGCCTTCTTGCCCATTAAGTCCAACTTTCTTGACTACCTGTCCGGCGGGAGGGAGCTGAGATGTTTAGGACATTTAGTCTGATCATGGGCAGTATTAACGACCACAGAGTCCGCTTGTGGTGCAGCCGCAAAGAAAGGATAGTCAGTTGGGACTTGGTAGAGGCAATCTGCTTTCTTCGGAACTGGTTGCACAGTGGAAGGGCGGTGCCAAGCCGTAAGGTCTGCATCTTGGTATGCTTGAATCAGTGGAGGGACCACAACTGCGGGGTCCTTCGGAAGGTCTACGTAATCCGCCAGGTTTTGGCAGTATTTATCTTGTTCTGTTGTGGTAAAGCCCATCATTTGCTACATCTAAGCCATGATATCCATAAAAGTAGGATCATCAAGAGGTGAGCAAGCAGTGTATAGTCAGAGGTCCTCTTCTATGGAAGACACAGTGGAGGTACTGGACAGGGTGCGAACCCCATCACCCTCTGACCAATCTTCCTCCTCATCTCCTTCATAATCATCAGGGTCCACCCCTTCTAATGACAGCAGAGAATGGGGGGAGAAGGGTCCCTGATCAACCTCTTGAGGGGGAGGGGGCGAGGGAGAAGAGGAAGGCCGTGGTTATAGTAGAGGTTGTTGCACAGCTGCATAACCTGAAGTATAGTCTGTACCATGGAAGCCACATCGATGGAGTTGGAGTAGCAGGAGGTAGTGCCCTCTCAGAACTTTTAGTAGAGGAGTGCAAGACCGAGGGCTTCGGGTGAGGCTGTGGGTGAGGGCAGGAGCCCAAACCCGGGGAAGCTGCATCCTGTGAAGGAACCACTGAGTTCCTGAATGAAAGTGGTTTAGACGGTGGTGGCAAGTCCAGTAACACCGATAGGCTAAACCCATAGTCCATGCTAGAGGACTTCTTAGATGGGGCCTTAAATGGTGAAGTCTGAGAATGTTCAAATGCAGGTGTCGTGGACGAGGAGCCCTGGTCTATGCGGGAAGACCGGGCCACCAATGACGAGTTACCCATCGACAGCAATAGAGCCATCATGGTCAAGACCAATAAGGCCTGCGTAACTGTTGACAGTGACAGCTAAGGCCGTTGTCAACAAAGCAGTCTGCTCCTTAGTGTGGGAGGCCTCATTACCTTGGGCCAAAGCCGCTAGGACCATTTGAGTTTTTTTCAACAGATGTAGGAGAGGCCTGGCTCACCGACAGGTAGCGCTGGCAGCCATTAATGGGCGGGTTTCCTTACCAGTGCTTGTCGATGGTTTCTCCTTTTCCTGTTGCTTGTGTCAAGGAATGTTTGGAGTGTCATGTCTGTGAGGTCTGTGAGGACTTAGACGGTGGACAAGAAGTGGAGTGAGAGTGGACCTCCTACTTGAGGAGATACACCTTCTGCTCCATGTGGAATGCTTCAAGCTCCTGGAGTCACCGACGAGTCGCCTGGTTGAATTCTTGGCAGTGGGCACAAGATCATACATTGTGAGCAACTCCTAGACACCGAACACAGATGGTATGATTGTCATATCTGTAGATTTTCCAGCCACAACAGCACTTCCGGAATAACGAATCCGAAGAAGACATATGGTAAAACGGGAAGACAATAAAACGGTGTTAGGTGTTGATTTCCACAACAAACAAACATGTCAATAAACTTACAGTGAGAGCTACATGTGCAACGCGCTGGGAGATGGCGTGACAAGAACTGAGGCCGCTAGGGGCCACCCACGCATTTATAGACACAAACAAAGTGACATCACTGTGGGCGGCCCCCAGTCAACATTGCTGGTGAAAGCTTCTGTTGATGAGAGTGCCCTCTGGTGGATACTCTAGAGTATGACCTGCTGCAAGAGATACCTTCAAAGAAGATCTTTTAAGTTAGAACCACTAGCACGGCTGTAATAACTATACAGTACTGCAAATAAAGAAAGCATTTTTCCAAACCGCCATTGCAACACAGGACCAGAATATAAAGAAACTCCATGTATTTACAACTGTTTTATGACCAAGGAAATGAAACATCATGGACCGCAACAGCAGGTGAGGGTTATGTTAAAGAGACCAAGGTAACAGGGCTGGCTCGTTGGTGCAGAGAGTTGAAGCGCTGAATGCCACACCTCACGCCACGCTGGTGAGTCAGTCGGAGTCATCAGGAGAAGGAGAGGACTGTGTATCAGACTGACTGTTCTCTCGGGAGGGACTGGCTGATATCAAGTGGAGGCCTGGTGCCAGAGACTGGTAAAAGGAGCACAGCTACGTAGCACATGCATGCCTCCCCATGAGCAGCACTCATGGTGCTGCAATGTGGGAGAAAACAGAGGAAAAAGGGCGGCCGTAGCATCCATGAAGCCCTGCCTGCCAGCCCGGGTCCTGCTCCACCACTGGATCACCAATGCCCCAATCTGGATTGTGTATCCTGGGTGTGGGGAGGACAGTCGTGTCTTTCCTGGCTCCGCCACAGGTGGATTCATGCGAGAAGTGGGCTCGGTGGTACTGGGGGGACGGCAGACTGACATGGGTGGCAGGGACAGGGTGGAGCTAGCCACCTGTGGTGCGCCCCATAGGGAGAAAAATGTACATGAAAAAAATAATAAGAGTGCTCGGTAACAACCATGGAATTCAAGTATTTCAACATGATTTTCTAAAGAGAGAACACATTCACAATAGCTAAGTTATAGTAACACAGTCGCAGCGTAAAACATACCAGTATTTGTTGGGCTGTGATAGTTCACAGGCATTTCTGGAGGTCTTCCTCTGTGCAAAGCAGCAAATGCAGAGTTCTTCCATGTGACAGTCCTGCAATCTTTATAATAATACTAGATTTATTACACCTGTACCACAGAGTACTTTCATAAACAATATTTCAGCCATTACAATTCACTAGAGACACAGAAACACAGAATTTGATGGAAAAGTACCGCTTGCCAACACAGTCTGCCCATTTTTCCCTACTTATATCACCACAGATGCTACTTGATCTGTGTCTTTCTCCTTCCCCCCAATTCCTTTCCACTAAGGTTCCCTCATACCTATACCATCCATTCTTGAAGCCCACCACTGTTTGCCCCCCACCACCACCGGTGGAAAACTGTTACAAGAATTCACCACTCCTGTCGTGACTTAATGGACTGAGCCACTGTGGCGAGGAACCCAGGTGATGCGTCTGGGACCGGGTTTGATTCCCGGTCCCCAAAACTTGGAGAAAGTATAGTGCAGTGGTTTAAAGCTCTGAGATGGAGACCTGGGTTTGAATCCCACAGACCCCACTTGCATAATGTACGACCCTGAGCAAGTCACTTAACTTCCTTGTGCTCCCAGGTTGTACCTTTAAACAAGCTTCAGCTTAGTGTCTCTCTCCTGGTTAAAAAAAAAAAAAAAAAAGTTCTTCCTCACATCTATCCTGAATCTACCCCCCTCCAACTTCATAGCATGTCCCCTTGTTCTTTATCTTTTTTTCCAAAAAATACCTCCCCCTCCTGTACCTTATTTACCCCCACTGAAACACAGACTGACGGCAGATAAGGACCACTTGGCCCACCTAGTCTGCCCATTTCCCTACCTACAGGATAAGCTGCAGATCTTAGTTAACCAACAGCCTATTTCTTCCTACCCCCCACAAGAATTGCCTTATGTCTGTCCCATGCATTCTTGAATTCTCTCACAGTTTTGGACCCCACAACCTCCTCAGGAAGGCTGTTCCATGCTCCCACCACCCTCTCTGGGGAATACTTCCTCACACTGCCCCTGAGCCGTATTTAAAGGTCTATATCATAACCTCCTCTCCCTCTTGTCAAGAGTCCACATACTAAGGTCCTTTAGTCTCTCCTCATAGGCTTTTGATGCAGACCCTGTACCATTTTAGTTACCCTCCTTTGGACCACCTCCACTCTGTCCATGTCCTTCCAGAGATGTGGTCTCCAGAACTGAACACAGTACTCTAGATGGGGTCTTGCCAGCAATCTATACAGAGGCACCACCTCCCTCTTTCTGCTAGTGATACCCCTCCATATGCACCCCAACATCCCAGTAGCCCTCCCAACTGCCTGGCCACCTTTAGGTCATTAGATATGCTTAACATCAGATATTTTTCTTGCTCGGTGGTCGTCAATACCACTCCACCGATTTTATACTACTACTATGCCCTGGGTTTCGGTGCCCTAGGAACATTATTTTCCATTTTTTCGCACTGAAACCTATCTGCCTTACCCTTGACCACTCCTCGAGTTCTCAGGTCTCTGCTCATCCTTTCCACCCCCTCCCAGAGTATCCACCCTACTGCACACTTTGGTGTTATCCGAAAAGAGGCACATCTTCGCTTCTAGCTCCTCTGCAATGTCACTTATAAAGACGTTGAAGATGACCAGTCCCAACACCGAACCCTGAAGCACCCTCCCTCCCTCACTCAGAGAGAAAGGACAGTTGTGTAAGAACTTACCACAACAGTATATCTTCGAGAGTATCTTTTGCAGTAGGTCATAACACATGGGAACCTTCTACCGGAGGCACTTGTTTCCAGAAGACTTCTTAGCAGTCATACCTGGGACCAGCCCCTTATGCACCACAAGACCAGATCTGTGCACTGTAAGAGAGAGGGTGGTTCCGATACTCCTCAGTTCTCCTCATTAGTGACCTGATCATGATGTCGCCGAGGGAACCAAGGAGAAATATTTTTAAAAAAATCACATGTTTTGGATATAACCAAAATAAATATACAGAAATATATATATAAAATATACATACATACACAGAACTTGTAAAGTAAAAAACTCCGCCCCCAGTCTAGGCATGAAAAAGGGGAACGGAGGGAGAGGAAGCATGACCGACTGCAAGTGGTACTCTCAAAGATCTACTGTTACAGCAAGTTCTTACGCAACTTTACCATCTTCTTCGAGGCACTCTCGTGCAGCAGGTCATAACACATGGGAAGATTCCCAAGCAATTATGTGTAAATCAGGGCAGCAGGAAAGTCTGTGTGAAAGCAAACCTTGGAGAACTGTATGTCCAAAGGTAGTCCTAGTGTAAAAAGCCAATCCCATCAATGGTAAAATATAGAGGTGCGACGGATCCTGGAAGCAGGAGCCATATCCCCCAGTACAGCAGTCGATACCCTGTAAACCTGTTGAGGCAGTAGCCAGCACTTGTGTGGAGCGAGTCTTGACCACAGCCAAGAGCGTCAGTATATATATGTTATTTGTGTTATAACAAAGAAAACAATGTAGTCGGCCATTTAAGTTTGGCTAGACCCTGTATCGAAACAGGGCATTTCTCTTTCACTATCCAGAGAAAATGAAACAAAAGGTGGCACTGTTTTGCGCTGTGCCCTCTTTCATTAAGAACAAAAGGGACTTTGGCTCGATGGCGCGGAAGGTTGAGGTGCTGGACGCCACACCTCGCACTACACCGGCGACCCATGTTCGGGAACGAGCACGGGCTGCCAGGGGTCGGCTGGGGAGGGAGAGAATCGAGCATCTGGAGGACAGCTCTCCTCTCCCAGGGAGGACGTGCTGGCACACCCGCCAGGTGGAGGCCGTAGAGCAGTGCAGGTCAGAGGAGCAGAAGAAGGGAGGGTGCTGCGGGACTTCTGCAGACGCATACACGCCTCTTTGTGCACCGTCCTACATGTGCGCCCCAGCAACGGGAAGGAAGAAAATGGCAGAAAAACACCTCCGGCTGCGGATGATTAACGACCTCTCGCAGGCTCCGCACCCCACGACGGGGCACAGGCAAGTCCCCGTGACACCAGGATGACGGGGCCAGGGAGGTCGTTATGAAGGGGGCAGCTGGGAGTAGAGGAGCATAAAGTACTAATATAAAAATAAAATAAAAAATGAAAGGGACTGAACAACCAAGATGCGAATTAGAGCAGCTTCAGGAGCTTCATGCCCCGCATAACAGACTGGTAGCCGAATGGTTATTGATACACAGGAAACACTGATATCATCTTAGTGAAAAAGGCTGGTTCGGATCACAGAAGGACATCCTTTCCTTAGGAAAGGCAGATAGGGCCCTGTATGCACAGAGCCAGAATGCAGCAATGCTGCCAGCCAACAAAACTGCAACGCAGAGTAAAAGGTTCTAAGATAGGAAGCTCAGGCCTTATGGAACCGCGGACCCAAACAGGACCAAATCAGTCAGTCTAGGACTTAACTGAGAACCCCCAGAGGTAGGTGGAGTCCAACCAGGGTGCAGTGGTGAAGAACGTCCCTTAAGAACAGTGGTAAATACCAATGGCAGCAGAGACCTTTCTCCCATCAGGGAAGGAAAAGCAAATGTTTGCTGACAAAGGGAACCCCAATCACAGAAAGTGGGAGTAAATAGTCCAGTATCTACAGAGAAGGACATGAAAACAAGGTCCAACTAATCCAGTCCCCTCAGCTGAGAGAGAGAGAGAGAGACAGAGAGAGAGACACACACACACACACACACACACATACCACCTGTTCTACGAAGAAAGGGGCATGGCATGAGACACCCAGGTTGGCGTACAGATGCCTGTCATCATACAGGTGACTCTGGAACCAAGAGAGGGGTAAGCCCTCCGGGACCAAGCATGGAGGAGCAGGAAACGCAGAATTGGATTGAAGGAGCGTTTCCAAAACAGATGGGCAGGAGAGTGGGCGAAGGAGGAGAGGCATCAGAACCAGAACCCTCAACTGTAACAGTGGATCCACACGTCCTGACCCAGAGGTGCCTCGGGGAGAACATTCAGTCAGACTGTCTGGGTCTGGCTGTACGGGGCAGCAGTGAGGCAGTAGGATATGGGGCAGACAAGATGAACAGATCCCTGTCAGGATGAGCCCAGCGGGCAAAGATGTCGACTACATCCTGTGGAATGTTCCATTCATGCTCTGCTGTTTTGAAATGGAGGATATCTGGCAGGGTATTCTAGCTGTCAGGGATATGTACCACTGACTAGGTATAGTCCAATATGCGCGGCTCAGAACTCTATACATATGGTTTTAATGCACAGAGGCAAGGGAGTGGGTAATGTTTCCTGATCAGGTAACATACAGCGGGGAAATAACTGATTAAATCATGAGACGTATCTCCCGTAGGAGGTGCCCAAGAGAATGGAGAGCACAGAAAATGGCTCTTCCAAGACAAAGACGTGCAGATGGGCATCGCCTGTCTGCCAAACACCTTAAAGAGTTTGTAGACCTTTGAAAGGAATACCCACATCCTCTGGATTCAATCGTATGAGTGGTCATGCACCTTCACAAACAGAGACATTTTATAGCGGGTGATAAGACACTGGCATCTGTTTGCATGTAGATCTCTGAAGGCACAACCACTGCAGAGTTCCCTTGAACAAAGTCTCAGGCATTATTGGGGACAGGTAATCGATTAGGATGGCCGCAGCCAAGTATCCCCAAAAAGTTGGCAGGTAAAGCCAGGCCAAGACACCTCTGGTGCGGCAGATAATGGGAAGTCAGTTAAGCCCAGGCATGTCCATCGAGATACAGGAAGGAAAGCATTTTCAACTGAATGTATGCCATAAAAGTGTACTTTCATACCCAGAGACTTGAACCATACTTAAAGAGTACAGACAGGTGCAAGGAGGACGTCTGATGGTTTGGAAAAATAAAACATCAGGGCATATAATGGAAAAAACCACAGAGGCTCACTTTACGAAGAGTCGCAGAGATCATGGCCCAGTATTATTGGAAGACTCCAGTGGCAAAGTCTAGCCTGAATGGGGGTTTCACTGCCTTTTGTAGCATAGGGTAAAGGTCTGCCATGATCATTGTCTGGAAGGAAAGAGGAACACATACCCCCGACCCTTGAGGAGGGGGATGCGCAGGCAAAACTGGCATGTTCAAGTAGAAAAAAGCTTGGATCATGGACATCAGGACAAAGACTGTAACCATGGATTTGAGGGACCTTTCAGGCTGTGGGCAGTCCCAGGCAGAGAACTGGTGGAACAGCACCCGTTGACCTCAGAATCAAAGGCGGGGAGGCTAATCGAGGTAGTGAACCCGTGTTAGGGAAGCCCCTGCAAGGTTATCAGCGGGGTTTCGAAAAACGACTTTCGTAAGAGAGTTCTGATGATGCAAAAAAAATTACATGGAATGCACCACAGTACAGTGCTACCCGAGGCAGTGAGTCTCGTAGGGAGACCTTGAAAAGATGCATCAAGAAGAGAACTCAGAAAAGTGGGAGCAAAAGGCCAGACATATGCACTCAAGAAAGTCATGCGAGACATTTCACAGTAGAGGCCATGTAAACCATAGCCGCCAGAGGTTCCAAGCAGTGAGTATAACGGATGCGGAAGCATCACAAGAGGCGGGACTACCACTGTGAGGGTGTCTAAATAATAAGCCAACTCATGCCTAAGGGCGTGCAGCTCCTACACCAGGGCCCCAGAGGGTAGAACTGATCCAGTTCCTATTCCTGAGCAAGAAAAAAAAAAAAGGTCTCCACCCCCAACAACTGTAGATGGAGCCCGGTGTACAGCAGAGCTACAGGTGGAGACTGGGATAACCCGGAGGTGGCCTCACCAATAGGGGGGCCACCAGGCCACAAGAATAGGTACGTCCACCTGTGCCCTATTGGCCCAACTCGGATCTCTAAAGAGACATGGTCAGACTTCAATGGAATAATGAAGAAGAAAAAAAAAATGGTGGGAAGCAAACCCCATCAAGCCGGGAAAGAGTCAACTCAAAGGAGCCAGCACTGTTCGAAAGAGAGTCCTCAGTTGTCGAGGAGGACATCAGTTATGTCAAAGCAGTGGAAAAAATAACCGTATACCTAGTATGAGGGCAGAGTTTCAGTTAAAGACCAAACAGGGTCAGGGTGTGGATTACAGAGGACACCCCATAGCGGAAGTCACGGGTCAAGCAACACAGAATTCGTGCTCCATTAAGAGGCATTGAGGAGGCACACAGTGAGGCCAAAGGCAAGGGCACCTGGGTCTAGGCCCACAGAATATTCTGGAGTCCATTGTGGACAAGAGGGTCCAGGTCCTCATCAAGGAGAAGTGCAAGGCCTTCATCAATGAGATGTGATCAGCAACTAAAGACCCAAGGCCATCATCACCCTGAGGGTCAAAACCCACTGCAACAAGGGGGCCAAAGCCTTCCCCGATTAGAATGGCGAAGCCTATCAAAGCTAGTGTCGAGAGGTCAGGAGCCACCATCGACGAGAGTCCATCGTTGATTGCGAGGCCAGCCGCTGATGAGAGGGTGGAGGCCAGCCTCAACAAGAGGGCAGAGGCCATCACAACAAGAGGGAAAAAGCTAGTCAACGAGAGGGCAAAAGCCATTGTCAACAAGAGGGCAAAAGCCATAGTCAACAAGAGGGTGAAAGCTACCTTCAGCAATGTTGAAGATGTAATCATACTTAAGAAAATTTGAAGTATTTTCATCGTCGTCGTTCTAGGTAAAGATGGTCAGCGGCAACAAAAATTAATAGAAAAAAATAAAATCTTAAAAGGCGAAGGTACTGCTGAGCCGATCTCCAGGAGAGATGAGTGCAGGTCACGGAAAAGAAAAGAACTGAAGTATCGGGACTGCCCTCTCTTTTATAGTGCACAGATCTGGTCACATGGTGCATGAAGGGGTGGTCCTAGGTACGACTGTTAAGAAGTCTTCCGGAAAGAAGTGCCTCCGGCAGAAGTGTCCCATGTGTTATGATCAAGAGATTGCCTCGAAGATCTCCGTTTACTACCACACTCTGTCAGGTATCGCCTAACCAACTTCTTACCCAAGTTTACTACCTTTGGACCCACTCCTAAGCTACCCAACTTGTTTACTAATGTCCTAGGTGGAACAGTGTCAAAAGACTTACTAAAATCTAGGCAGGCCACGTCAACCGCTCCATCCTGATCTAAATTCCTTAGTCACCCAAAGAACTCTATCAGATTCATTTGACATGATCTCCCCCCTCGTGAATCCATGCTGCCTCTGGTCTTGTAACCCACTGGACTGAAGAAATTCTACAATCCTTTCCCTCAGCAGTGATTCCATTAACTTTCCCACCACTGTCAGACTGCCTGGTCTGTAACGGTCAGCCTCCTCCCTGCTACCACTTTTGTGAAGTGGGACATCATCTGTTCTTCTCCAGTCCTCCAGACCCACTCCCATCTCCAATGAACTGTCAGGCAGAACTTTCAGAGGTGCAGACTGTGCTCCCTCAATATGCTTGGATGTACCTTGTCTGGTCCCACTGCTTTGCCCACTTTCAGATGAGCGAGTCTCTTCAGGACTCTCCTCCAAAAAAAAGATTAGTGTCAACCTCCCTCCCTCCAAGGCTCCTCTTACTTTTTGATGGCCCCTCCCCTCTTCCTTTATCTGTGAATACTGAACAAACATATATTTGTTCAGGATGGATGTCTTGTCCTGGTCCCCTTCTGCACAATCTCCATTCCACCTTCCCTTTTTAACCTTACAATCCACCCCCTGGTCTCTCTCTTTTTGATTACACACCAAGAGAACGTCTTCTCCCCTTTCGTCACTATTCTTTCTTCAGTTTGCACATTCGCACTCCTTACTGCCTTCCCAGCTTCTCTCCATTTCCGCAGGTACATCTCCCAATCCTCCTCCGGATGAGTTTCCTCATACCTTCCGAATGCTACCCTGTTAAACTTTACCATTTCAGCCACTTCTTTCAAGAACTCCTCTTGCTTTTGCTCATTTGCTTGACACAGAGGTCTGCTGCCATTACTGTGCTCCCTTTCAGCTTCGCTCACTGTTCCTCCACCTAACCCAGGGCATCCCCCTGCCAGCTCAACCGCAAGGTGTCAGACAGACAGTGTTAGACAGTGTCAGTGGCTGAGTAGGTAGCACACTTGCCTCTGAGGCCGGGACATCAGAGGGCTGTGGGTTCAGTTCCCACATCTGGCACTTGGTTAATATCCCAGTACTGACACTGTACTGCAGCATGAGAGGGGTGCTGCACTTCTGAGATGCCATCTTTCGGATGAGACGTTAAACCGAGGTCCCATCTGCCTGGATTGGTGGTAGTTCCAGTGGATGTTAAAGATCCCATGGCACTCATCGAAAAGAGTAGAGGAATTTCCACGGTTTCCTGGCCAAATTTCCCTCATTCACTAAAAATACCAACAGCTTAATCTGGTTCAAGATCAGTTGGCATTCATCTGTATCCCCTTCCCCCGGGTCGTACCTGAAAATAGGCAGGATTTGTCTAGTGCACTTACCAGGTCAACAAAAACTATATAAAAAACAAATAAATAAATAAGGTATTCATCCATTCTTGAGGAGCTGGGGCTGATTTGTGAGGAGGCAGGAAGATCAGTAACTTTCTCGGAGGTGCTTTCAGTACCCAGGGTGAGCATGGCAAGGGAGCAGAGGATAGAGGGGATTTAACACATGGCTAAGAGAATGGTGTCAGTCCAAAGAGTATGGGTTGGTAGAGGGGAGGATCTGGGAGGGCAGTGATCTCTACGCTAAGGACAGGCTATACTTAAGTGAGAAGGGAAGGAGGGTACTGAAACAGAAACTGGGGTAATACTTAGCAAACAATGACAATTTAAACTAGAAAGGGGGGTGGCAAGTGGGCAGGAGTCAGGCAGGGAAGCCGAACGAGCTTACCCCCCCATACCAGCAGCAAGAGACTTAGAGGGAGGTCAGAAGGGGATGCTAGAAAGGGACAGCAAGTGGGGGAGGTGGGATGGAGGGTGGTAACCTTGAATGCTAGAAGTCTAGGGAACAAAACAGCAGAGTTACAGGCTCTCATGGCAGATGGGGAGGTGGACATGGCAGCCACCATCACCAAGACATGGACCACCCGGTACCATGACTGGGACCTGGCAGTACCAGGGTATAGGATATTTCAGAGGGACAGGGTAAAAGGAAAAAGAGGGGGGGGTGGCACTGTACATGAGGGAAGGGAGGGGAAGAGGGCAGCACAGAATCATTAAGGGCTACAGCTCCAGGACTCCAAAAATAGGACCCTCAGGATGGGAGTGGTGTACAGGCCACCCTCTCAGACTGAGAAGTTAGGCAGGGAACTAGCAGGACAGATCAGAAGGACCTGTGGGAGGGGCAGCATGGTGACTGTAGGAAACTTCAACCTGCTGGGAGTGGACTGGGGTACCTCAGCCACCACGAAATAGGAGGGAGCAGGTACTTCTGGATGCCTTCCAGGACAGTTTCCTATTGCAGATGGTCAACGAGCCAACCAGATTAGGGAACAATGTAGATCTCATGCTGACGAATGGCGAGTTTATGAGGGAGCTGGGGGTGGAGCAACCGCTGGCGAGGAGTGACCACTACTTGGTATAGTTCACAATAAACATGGGAAAAGGGGGAGTAGGAACGGGCACAACAGTGTTAAGACTTCAGGCGGGCCAACTTTGGGACGATGAGGGAAATAGTACAGGAGTATCTGGCCAGGATCCATCCAAACATGGACACTAGAAGTGGGAGGTCATTAAACTGGGAACTGAAGCAACTGTAACATGTACAAGGGTCCAGAGTAAGAGGCTAGTGCCAAGAAGCCTAATTTGGATTGGGGGGGTCAGGGGAAAAAGCAAGGAAGAAAAGAGCCGCCTTTAGAAAGTACAAAAACAGGAAGAGGGGAGGACAGAGAGGAATACCTGAAGGAGTCGAGGGAGGGACAAGGACAGTCTGGTCAGCCAAGGCACCCAGGGAACTCGAGCTAGCACAGGGCATCAAAGATGGGGATAAGGACTTCTTCAGGTACATCAGGGAGAAAAGGAGTTGTAAGGACCAAATCGTAAGGCTAAAGAAGGCTGGGGGTGGGTGGATGGAAACAGGGGCAGAACAGGCAGAAGCATTAAACAAGTACTTCTGCTCCATAGTTATTAAAGAGAAAAAGAAGCTGTACCCAAGGGGGATGGGAACAGGGTAGGGGTGACCAATGGGGAAATCCCAGTGGGCAGAGTACTGGACGGCTTGAAGGCACCAAGGGTGGACAAAGCACCAGGGCCAGATGGCATACACCCCAGGGTGAAGGAGCTAGCAGAAGTCCTGGCAGAACCCTTGGCAGACCAGTTCAATGCCTCCCTGGACTTAGGGAGTGTACCTCAGGACTGGAGGATGGCGAACGTGGCACCCCTCCACAGCAGCGGCCCCAAGGATGAGCCAGAGAACTACAGACCGGTAAGCCTCATATCTATCATGGGAAGGCTGATGTAAACAATCCTGAAGGAGAGGTTGGTTTCCCTCCTAGAAGCTAATGGGCTGCAGGACAGCAGACAGCATGGGTGTGTTTCAGACAGATCCTGTCAGACCAACCTGGTGGAGTACTATGACTGGGTAAAAAGACAACTAGACAGGGGCCATGCAGTGGATGTCCCGTACCTGGATTTCAGTAAGGCATTCAATTCGGTACTGAATGGGAGGCTAGGTAGTAAGCTGGAAGGCACAGGGGCGGGGGCAAAGATGGTGGGATGGATAGTCAGCTGGCTGCAAGGGAGACAACAGAGGATGGTGGTGGAGAGCTCTCATCTCCCAGGGTGGTGACAAGTGGGGTGCCACAGGGCTCTGTACTGGGGCCGGTGCTGTTTGGGATCTTCAGAGACATCTCAACAGGCATCAAGAGCAAGATCAGTCTGTTTGCAGATTATACCAAGATGGGAGCAGTAGTAGATGACTTAGAAGGGTGGCAGGGGTTGCTAGATCTGGAAAAATTGGAGGCCTGGTCGGATACTTGGCAGCTGCGGTTCAATGCCAAGAAATGCAAGCTGCCACATTTCGGTGAAAAAAACCCAAGAAGGTGCTACCAGCTAAGGAGAGTCAACTAGCAAGACTGAAGAGGAGAAGGATCTGGGGATGATCATAACGGGAGCAATGAACAACTCAGCACGGTGTAGAAAGGCAGCTGCAAAAACCAACAGGATGCTGAGTTGTACTGCCAGAGGCATATCCTCCCAAGAGGGAGGGAGGTGATCCTGCCACTATACAGATCACTGGTTAGACCACACCTGGAGTACTGCGTGCAGTTCTGACAACCGTTCCTGAAGAACGACATCAGGTTACTGGAAGGGATGCAGCACAGGGCAACAAAAATGATCCACGGGCTAGGGGACTTGGCCTACGAAAGCAGGCTGAGGAAGCTGAACATGCACTCCCTGGAGGACAGGAGGGATTTGGGGGGGGAGAGAATGACTGAAACCTTAAAGTACATGAAGGGAATAAATAAGATGGGCATGGAGGGGCTTTTCAAATTAAGGAGGGGAGGGACACTCAAGGGCATGATCTGAGATTGGAAGGGGGAAGATTCAGGTGGGAAATGAGGAGACTTTCTTACAGAAAGGGTGGTGTCTGGGTGGAACGCATTACCAGAGGAAGTGGTATCCTGTAAACAGTGGGCTACTTCAAAAGGGGATGAGACAGGGTAAGGGGGAAGGTCACTTGGGGGAAGGGAGGGGCAGCTGCAGTATAAGGGCTGCTAGCTGCACAATCGAGCAGACTTTATAGACCATAAGGACTTTATCTGCTGGCAATTTTGTATGGTCATATAAAATCTGCCCTCCTGAAATCCAGAACAATCGCCCTTGTGTGGTTCAATTCTGCAGCTGCTCTTACACTGACCACACTGTACAGTGATCACTGGTCCGTAGGTGACTTCCCGCGCTGAGGTCTGCAACACCGTCCCCATAAGTGAGCACCAGGTCCAGTATTGCTCCATCACGAGTGGGTTCGCTGCCTAGTTGCCTAAGGAATGCCCCCTGCAGAAAGTCAGAATATACCTGCTTCTAGTTGTAGCTGCAGCTGGGAGAACCAATCTACATCTAGCAGACTGAAGATCCCTACCAGAAGTACTCCCCCCCCCCCGCCATCTTGTCCATGGCATCCACCAGTATCTTATCTAACTACTCCCCCTGTGCTGAAGTCTGTAGATCACACCAGCGTGAATATTCACTTCAATGTCTGTCTCCAGGGTGATCCACGGTACCTATCGCCCCCCCTCCCCCAATATTCCCTGTATCACTTTCAGGCTTTCCTCACATAAAGTGCCACATGCCCCCCTTCCAGAGCAGAGTATAGCCTGAATGGGCATGTCCCAGCTCATGGTTTTCAGTGCACCATGACTGTAATGGCCACAATATCAATGATGGCCTTTAGGCCCAGAAGCATTTCCTAGACTTCAAGCATTCACACACTTGGCTCTTCCATATTTCGTTAGCACTCTGCTTGTTACTCCATTTTTCTTTTGACCTCTCTCCCCTCTTTAATGCCCTGTTCCCATCCCCATTCATTTCTATCACCCTGATTCCTTTACTAATTTGTAACCGGGGAGTGGTTCTCCTTACTTTTACCTTCTGCCTGTAGGGTGCAGTTTCTGCCTCCCAGATTCCTTCCGGCCACCCTCCCTCGGCTTGCTGAAATATTCTGAGCAACTTTTAAACTGTCCACAGAGGATCAGGTTCTCCCTCCCAGATGAATGCAGGCCATCTCCCCTGTATAGGCCCTCATCCCTCCAGGTAGGTCCCCATTTCCCAATGCAGCCGAACCCCTCCTCTCTACACCATTCCTTCAATCATGAGTTGAAGCTCCTGGTGCAGAGATCCCGCTCTTCCCCCTGCTGTAAACAGGCAGCACCTCAGTGAAAGCCACTGAGCACTCTATCTGTCTAAGCTCCCTCCACCAGCTCCCTAAACTCCCCTACCACTGTTCCTAGCCAGGTCATTTATCCCCAGGTGGACAATGACACCGAACTCTTCTTTCCATCCTACTACCCTAGCTATCCCCAGGATCCACTTCCCATCTCTCCAGACTATGGCACTATGCAGGAACCCGACCTCCCTATTCCCAAATCTATCCCCCTCACAATTGAGTCACCCACCAGAAGTTGCTTCCTAATCCTCCATCACCCTCCTTGGAGTCTCCTCTACAGAGGACCCACACATCCTCCCTGGCCACTACCATGGGTGGCTCCTCCTCCTGGCAGTCCCACCCTGCCACAGCAGCATAGGAATTATGTAGTGGTACCGGTTGAGGAATGTGCCTCTGACCCACCAGCCCACCCATTCCTCCTCCCTGGCATCCTCTGAGGCAACGGTGGCACATTTGGTGACTCCTGGGTGGGGGAGGAGGTCCCTCAAATCCTAGTTAACTTGGCCTGGAGCCTAGCGACCGCCTCCTTCAACCATGAGGTACATACAGATGAGGCAGCCCCGTAGCCTCCAGAAGGTCTCTCCGAAAACTGCCACATCACAGCCACTGCACCGCACCACGCCCAGCATTCCCAATTTCTACTCTCCCTGCATTACCCAGAAATATTCTTGTACTCTTACCCCTGATAGGATATTCCTAGTTTCCCCTTCTTTGTTGGTTATGCCCCTTTGTACCTTTACCCTAGATAGCGTTTTCCCCCTTCTAACCCTCTCAACAAGTAATTCCCTCTTGTCTAAAGACTCTTCCTCCTTCCTTTACCCTCTTACCTTTCTCTGCTTTTCCTAATGTGGTAGCAGCACTTTCACCTTCCACTAACCCGTTGCTACCTGGCCCTAGATAGGCTGCTACTGGACAGAGTGTTGCTCTTCTTCCCAGTTTTGGCCTACCTGTGACCCTCTGCCCTTCCCAACAGTGCATGTTACACAGCAGTAAACAGTTACTTAATCTTACTCAACCAATAGAGTCCTCCGACAGCTGACTAAGACTGAAGGCTTTCATTTTCAGTTTTCTATGGTTTATAATTCAACTTGGCAGCCAAAGAAGTGTGTATAAAAAAAATTATTCGGCTGTCCTCAACTGATCTCATCGTGCCATTGTTTAAAACCACATAGTACTTACTTATCGTGATAATAGGTTGTGAAGTCACAAACAGCAAGCATGAGGTAAGCTGGGGACAGTCAAAGTCATTTTGAAACAAGTCGTAAAAACAGTACTACATCAGCTGAAATATTTACTAGATCACGAACAAGAGAACATAAGAAAAAAACTGGAAAATGCTGAATTGTTGTAAATATGTTTAGCCTCATATTTTAGTGGCTACACTACCACAAAATGCTTTGTTTAAGCAGGCCTTCATGGAAGGTGCTTTATTACATTTTACAGGCTACAAAGATACAACTCTTCTGCACTTGCTGAAGCTCCAGCTGATAAGCTGCAGTGTGGGTACACCTTGCGTCCATGGAATAAAACAATTAGAATGGATAAGTATGTTGTCCAGAAAATGGAGACATCTTTTATGAATGATTGTTCACACCACTCTTGATGACAAAGGCCTTTCGGGTATGAAAGGGGATGATTTCATCTGCCCATTAAAAACAACAATAATCATCTTTTTTTTTTTTGGTTAAAGACACTAAAAAGCCATTTCAGAGTTGCCTATATCATTGTAATACAAGTGCATTGTTGCCATGCAGGAACAAAAAAAGATGCTACAATTTCCAATGGTAAAATTAACTTATTTCAAACAACTTTCTTTAAATGTACCAAATTATTCACAACTGTCACCACAAACGCTGTATACTGGGATGGTTTAGCTATCTCCCTTTTTAATTTCCTTATCAAATAACTCTGACTCTGTTTACTTTAAATGGCATCTTTACTTGGATTAGATTACTCAGTAGCAACAAGACAGCACCAAGTAACTGTAGGTTAAATTACAGTGCCTTCAGAAAGTATTCACCCCCCCTTGGATTTCGTCACATTTTGTTGCGTTGCTACCAGAATTTTTAATGCATTGAAATGATTTGTTTCTCCCTTGATTCACACAGCATACTCAACAATTTAAAGGGGCAAAAATATTTTTATTGTGTAACAAAAATGTATGAAACATTAAAAACTGAAATATCTTGTTTACTTAAGTATCCACACTGCACCAAATACGACACTGTGCTGCTAAATACATTAACAGACCCTATGAACCCAGAGTACAAATTACATGATTATGGGGCTCTTCCCCTGCACTTCGGTCATCGGGGCTGTGCCACCTGCACCCCAACTGTATATACAACTAACTCCAGGTCACAGAAGGAGTTAAGGACGGCAGCTAAACATCCCTCAGCTCCTAATGCACATCCGCTCAAACACACTGCACCCTCTTTACTCCGCTCTAATTTACCCGCTTCATAACCTCCACTCATTTGTCAGGATACCTTCCTTCAGCACAAGCTGTCCTCTGCGCTGTGGCCTGGAGCACTAAGGACTAAAGCACAAAGGACATCAAAAGGTGGCCAGCCAGTGGGAGGTGGCCGGTGGCTAAAAGTGCTAACCGGCATGCACTATCTACTCTTGGATACTGTAGGAGTGATGCTTTGGATTGATCAAATAATGTGCACTGCTTGAAGTACAGGTACTCCACTCTATTTTGTTTTTACTGTGTTAGGACGTTCAGGATTGCTACAGGTTTTAGCCTGGAATCCCAGCTATGTATTGTTACAACTGGATGCTGCTTATTAAGTGCACAGCAGAAAGTGACGCACATGCAACAGTGAATCGGGTACTCTAGACAGAATTAGAAAATGGGGAAAATATTTCCAGCTTTCTTCCTGGCTAAGAGACTTGTCTAGGTGGGCATTTATGCTCACTTAAAACAAGTACCTATAGTAACTGCCCCATTACATAGTAACATCCCTGTGCCAAGGTTCGAAATAAACTGAATAGTATCCATTTTTTCCTCACTTAGCGAGTCCCCCCAACCCATTTCAAATTTAACCCACAGCCATACCAGCAACCCACCCACCCACCCCTACACAGTACAGTCACCCCAGGTACAGATAATCTAACTTACTCATTGATTGCATATTTTTTAAATGAATAACGCTACTGCTGTTCTCTCACAGCACCTTCACTCCCGTTATCACGGCAGCCACTCTACCATCTGCACAGCAGTACACTGGCACGCCAACTGTACACACCTCATCCTCCTGCTCCTCACTTGTTCTTCCACTCCTCAGTACACTGTATCTTACTGCTTAGGTCTCAAACTTATCACCACAGTTACGGTAAATATTTAAAAATAAAATGTAAAGTTGGCGCTCTGCCATCACTCGACGCACTGTCTCTGCTTCCAGGTTTAACATAGCAGGGTCGCGCACCTGACAGCTGCATCTTCAGACCGCAAAACAAAATAAACAGTTTTGCAGCAAGGGCTGAGAATGTTGCACTAACAGTGGCAAGAGATTTTTTTTTTTGGGGGAGACAACAACACAAAACCTCAACACACTAGCGCAGAGATGTAGTCCTCTAGTGATAATGACAGCACTTCTTGGAAGGGCTACTTTACATAAAATATCTTTATTACAATTATTTACAGTTTTTGTTTTAGCATAAATATTTTTGTTGTAAGATTTAGCATAAATTCCATTTTCTAAGCGCAATAATACCATCCACTGTGGGCAGTATGGGCTATACCCGTTCTCCTAGGGACAATAAGGCCCTCTGCCTGCGGCTTCAGGTCTCATTATGCCCCTGGGTGAGTGGATATAGACCAGTACCACCCACCCTATTGGGTATTACTGCTTTACACATCTTGCAGTGCCAGCAGGCTGGCTGTTTTTAAATTGTTTCTCTTTTTCTGTATCCGAAAAAGTTTCTAGTTACCTAGTATCCCTCTGATTCCTAGTAACACTATCTGGATGAGGTGTATATTTAACTATTTTAAGAGGCATCCGTCTAGTTATTTAGTTATCTCAAGATCCAGCAACACCCTATCTAGGTGAGGTGTGCAGGGTTTTAAATAAGCTGAAAAAACAGATTATCAGTTTGACACGTGAAGGTGCTAATCAGTTGTGAAAATGCATAGCACCTGGCACAGATTGATCAGCAAAACTGTAAAAAATTATATAGTTTTATTAATGTTGTGTACTGTGTCATGGACCCACTCAAAAAATGGTTAGCTGTCTACTGCTAAGCATTTCTGAAAATGGTTAGCATTACCCCATTTTGCTAGGCTATACCAGCTATTTAAAACCCTGGGTGTGTTTTCAACTATTTTAAGAGACCTCTGTCTAGTTACCTAGTAAACATAAGGTCTCAGCAACACCCTATCTGGGTGAGCTGTTTTTAACACTATAATCTGGTGACTGCTATGTGTTAAAGATAGGAAGTACTATCTCACTTTGTGGGCACAGAGAAAAATACAGGTTACTCACCTGTAACAGGAGTTCTAGAAGTGGTATATGTCGTTCATCCACACTTCTTGGCAGGTACCTTGCCGCTTTAAGATGTGCCGGAAAGTCTTCAAGCTGGCTCCTCCCACCCACCCGGGTGGTAAAACCCTCGGCTCCGCCCCATGATGCCAGATCTAGCCCGCTGGAAGCCAGGTTGTGCGCCTAGCCGGTAGAAGGGAGGGGTCAGGATGAACAACATATACCACTCCTAGAACTCCTGTTACAGGTGTGTAACCTGCATTTCTAGGGACATGGATATGTTGTTCAATCCACACTTCTTGGCAGACTCCTAGCAGTTCTCCGGAAGGAGGGAGGCAAGGCACACACCCCCTTATACTTACTTGGAGAATAAGGACTGGAGAACCGAGGTCCCAAAACCAGCATCCCGGCATGACTCTAGGTCGATGAGGTAATGGGAAATAAAGGTGTGTGCTGACTTCCAGGTAGCAGCCCTGCAGATTTCCTGGATAGGGACATCCCTAGAAGCAGCGGTATGGTGGGTTGAATGAGCTCTTATCCCTCTGGGTGCCTCCATGCCCGCCAACCTATAACGGAGATCTATGCAGGAGGTGACCCACCTGCTTATCGTCCGCTTAGCTGCAGGTCTGCCAGGTGCGGCTTCAGAGTAGGTGACAAACAGCTGGCGAACCTCTCCCCAAACTTCAGCCGTCCGCTCCTTATTATAAACGAGCGCTCTTCTAGGGTCCAGAGTATGCAGCCTATATTCAGCCTCCAAGGTGTGACTGGGGTAGAACACCGGCAGAGTCAACACATGATTCCGGTGAAACTCCGACACCAACTTCGGAAGGAATTTCGGGTGGGGGCGAAGACCAGATACACAGACTCTATGGAAAGCGCCTGGAGCTCTCACATCCTTCTGGCTGACGTGATAGCCACCAAGAAGGCGGTCTTCCACGACAGGTGGGAGATATCGCACCTGTGCATCGGTTCGAATGGCTTGCCCATGAGCTTGGCCAGTACCAGCAGTAGATCCCACAGAGGTGGAGGTTCTCGCACCAGAGGGGATATGTGATCTAAGCCTTTGAAAAATGCCAGACCACCTTCTCCTGCGCCACCGACTGCTTGCCAGCCCGCGCCCGGTAAGCAGAGATGGCTGCCAGGTGCACCTTAAAGGTAGTCGACCAAAGCCCTAGCTGAGAAAGGGACCACAGGTAGTCCAAAATGCTAGCTAACGGGCAGGATGAAGAGTCCAACCCTTGCCCTTACACCAAATGGAGAATCTCTTCCATTTAAAAGGCATAACATTTTCTGGTCGACTCCTTATGGGACGCCTCAATAATGCTGAGGACCTCGTCGGAAAGACCCAAGGCCTGGAACTCTATCCGATCAGGAACCAGGCCGTCAGGTGCAGGGGTTGAAGGTCCGGATGGAACACCTTCCCCTTGTTGACTGATCAGGTCCGGGCGGGCTGGAAGCCGCCTCGGGAGCCTGGAGCTGAGGCTGAGGAGATCTGTATACCAGAACTGGTGAGGCCAATCTGGGGCTACCAGAATCACCTGCACCTTGTCCCTCCTCGACTTGAGAAGCACCTTCTGGACCAAGGGAAATGGAGGGAAGGCGCAGAAGAGGCCTGGGGTCCACGGCCTCGAGAAGACATCCCCCTTCAGTGAGCCCCACTGGGGGGGGGGGGCATGGAACAGCCTCAACTTCACATTCTCCCCGGAGGCGAACAGGTCCACCTGAGGAGTGCCCCCGTTGGAGAACAGATCTAGTACTACCTCCGGCAGGAGAGGAGGAAAGACCACTCGTGAGAAGCATTGCCTGTCCGGCTGAGGGCATCGGCCAGACTGTCCGAGGCTCCTGCCACATGAATGGCTAGGAGATCCGCCTCCAGGCTGAGCACGAGAGACCAAATGCTGGGAGCCTCCTTGCACAGGGGCAAGGAGCGCGTCCCGCCCAGACGGTTGAGACAGTACATGGTCGTCTGGACCTGGACCACTTGACCGCAAACAAGGGGAGCAAAGGCAGCCAGGGCTAGCCGTACCGCTCGAAGCTCCAGCAGGTTGATATGGCACTGGGACTCCTGAGGGGACCAGAGACCGTAGGCTCTGTGCTCCCCCAGATGGGCACCCCAACCCAAAGAGGCGGTCGTCATGATGACTGTCAGCTCAGGGTGGAGACAAACGGGATACCCTCCTGCAGATGAGCTGGGACGAGCCACCATTGCAGGCCGTCCCACATCTTCTGGGTCACGGACACTGGCTGGTCCAGAGGACCGAAGCGCTGAGACCACTGGCGGGCCAGCCCCCATTGAAGGGGGGGCATGTGCCAGCGGGCCCAACAGACCACGCTGGTGCAGGCCACCATGAAACCCAGAAGGCACAGGAAGTCCCGGGCAGGGTGTAATTGCCCAACCTGAAATGAGTGGACAAAGGAGGAAAGGACCTCGGCCCTGTCCGCCGGGAGTCAGGCTCTGGCTCAGACAGCCGAGCTCTGTCCCGCTGAATTGAATCACTTGTGACGGCACGAGTTCTGATTTGGCCTCATTGATGAGGAGTCCTAACTGACAGCAAAGCCGGAGGTCCAGATCCCTGACCCACTCCACCTCCAACCTGAAGGGGGGTTGCTATCAGTCAATCGTCCAGGTAAGGGTACACCCGGACCCCTCGGCGCCGCAGGAATGCTGTCACCACTGCCATGCATTTGGTGAAGACCCTGGGAGCTGGAGAAAGGCCGAAGGGCATAGCCTGGAACTCAAACTGATCCCTCCGCTCAAAAGCGGAGGAATCACTGAAGAGACGGATGGATTGGGAAGTGAAAGAACGCGTCCTGAAAATCCAGAGAGCAAAACCACACGCCCAGTTCCAGGGATGGTATGATCTGAGCCAAGAGTGACCATCCTGAAGGTGTGCAGCCTTAGGAACTTGGTCAGGTCGTGCAGATCAAGAATGGGGCGTCAGCCCCCTGTCCGTTTTGGGACCAGGAAGTACCTGGACACAAACCCTGGGCATGGAGAAGGATCTGCCACCTTGCTGATCCCCCTTTGGAGGAGCAGAGCTATGTCGGTTCGATGAGCCGACAGAGAGGCTGCGGAACCGGTAACCCCCCCCCCCCCGAGGGGCACTGGCTCAGAAGGGAGGAGTCTGTTCAAATTCCAGAGGCAGACCCCTACCGACCACTTCCAACACCCAACAGTCCGTGGTTATAGCGGACCAGGTGAAAAGGAAGTGGCTGGCCCAGGGGAGGAGTGACAAGGTTGGGGGTGGCACCCCTCAACCAATCACTGGGCAGGCTTGCAGAAAGAGCCGGTCGAGGAGCCACCTGGACCTTTCCCTCCAGGCTTCCTGTTGGAGGAAGCAGCAGGCTTGGCCTTGGGGCACCAAGTGTGAGCCTGCTGGCCCTGCTGCTGGTACTGCTGGGCCGGTCGTGATGCAGGAGCAGAAGGGCGAAAGGGCTTACGCTGTTGCTGCCAGCCTGTGTCCTACTGGGCTGACATGACCAAGTCCAAGGACTTCTCAATCCGCTGGAGGTGGCCCTCCACCCTGGGCCCGAACAAGTCTGTGCCCAAGAAGGGGACGTCTGCCAACTTGTACTGGATATCTGCCATGAAGGTCAATATCCGCAGCCAAGTTCTGCGGCACATGGCTACTCCGGCCGCTACTGACCGGGCACAAGAGTCTCCGATGTCCAGAGCAGTCTGGAGCTGTTGCTTGGCCACCGCCCTTCCCTGATCCTGCTTGACAGTCATTTGAAGGTCAGCCGGGAGATGAGGAAGCACCTCATCCAGGGAGCCCAAAAGGGCGTGTGAAAAGTGTGCCATCAGTAGAGCCGAGCTAGCCTGTCGAAGGCCTAGGGAGGCGGCAGCATAAACTTTGCGCCCAGAGTAGTCCAACTTTTTGGACTCCTTGTCCGGAAGCTTCTATACGTCCCTGGCATTTCCGGAGCGCCGTAAAACGATATCGGTCACCAGCCCTTCAGCCGAGGGATGCTCAAAAAAACTGGAGAGGGAACCGGTCGGGACTGCGTACTTGCGGGCCATCCTTGCCGAAGGCGCAGGACAGAAGGCAGGCCATTACCACAACTCCAAGGCCAGACCAACAATGGCTTCGGCCATGGGAAAGGCCTCCGCAGGAGAATCCCCTTGGCCCAAAATTTCTGTGAGGGGATATGTGGCCCATTTCTGCACGGGTTCGAGCTGCATCCCAGTAGATTCTGAGATGAGCCGAAGAATACCGAGGAACGAGGATGGGCTCTCGTCCACAGACAGACCCCCGGAGGATTCCAGGTCAAGGGGCTTGGAATACAGAGTGAAGTCTTCGGACTCCGAGGAGTCCGCAGACAGTTGCCGACCGCCAGAGCCACCCTCCACTCGCCGAGGTTGATCGGGGGTGAGGGTGACCGACAACCTGTGGGACAAGCCCTGTCCCGACCGAGAATCCTTGTTCGGTACCCCAGTCTTCGGCTGAGGAGGCGGCCGTTCCACCACAATGGGTGGAGCAGCCAGTTTCGGCTGAACAATTGGCACCAGAGTCGGCTCCTCGACCAAGGAACCGAGGGCAGAAGATTGCTTCGGCCGCTCGGGCGACAGCCACTTTATTGCCAGCGACGGAGTCGGCTTGTTGCCGGCCAATAAGAGCTGGTGTCGCATAAGATCCTCACAGCGCTGACGCAACTTGTGCCGGAGCTTCTCCGAGGAGGGTGAGGATGAGCGGCGACGCCGCATTCCTGATGTCGGGACCGAGACCGCCGACGTCAGCGGGACTTGCCCAACACGGAAGAGGACCGAGACCGTTGGGGTCGCCGACGGTGGGTCGAAGAAGGGCCGGGGGAGACCAGCACATCCTCCAGTTTGGGGTCCTTGACCAGGGACATCGACATAGGAGGCCAAGGAGAGTCCTCGGTAGGCACCAGGGGAACCAGTGAAGGAGTGTTGTCAGCCTCTACAGTCGACAGCCCGTCTAATGGGTCAAGGAAGATCTCGATCGCATCAACGGGTGTCTCGGTTGGCTGGCCTGACAGGGACACCGAGAAGCCAGCAGCCTTGGCCACAAACTCAACTGAAGTCGATAGAGGACGGTCCGGGGAGCGAGATCTCTCTCGCTCCCACGAACGTCGACGGCTGGACTTACCTTTTGGGTCCTTCTTCTTTGACCGAGAGGAATGAGTCCCTGAAGACCTCTCTCCCTTGGTGGAGAGGGACTGGCAAAGCTCCCGAAAGGAAGCAGTGTAGCAGCAGCCCAAGGAGACCGGGATAAACGCAGACACAGAGGATGAAGAAGCCGCGGCCTGGGCCGCCTTCTCCTCAAGGGCGATTAACTGATCCAGCTGCTCTTCGGAGCCCGCTGCCGGACACCACCCAACGGGCCTCCTTCGACTTAACCGGTGGAAACCATTTCTCTGGTCACCCCAAATTGAGTCGGGGAGCGTGGTCTTCAATAACCGATGGTGAAAAGGACTTGCACGGATCACAAGCCAGCAAATCATGGCCAAGACCAAGGCAGTAGACGCACATGGTGTGTGGATCGGTTCGAGACTTCTTCTGCCCACAAGGGCACCGACGGAAGCTGGGAGTGGATTTTGAGCTCATCGCAGCCACGAGGGAAAGTGAAGACTGAAGTCTCGTAAACTTCAAGATAGTTTTCAGTAAAACCGAAGGTTTAGGATCCAGGCCTAGAGACGCAAGAGCACTAAGGAGGGAACCTGAGCTTCTAAGCGGTAAGGAAGATCTGGTGTCATGGGGTGGAGACAGCTTGAAGACTTTCCGGCACATCTTAAAGCGCCAAGTGTGGATTGAACAACATATCCACGTCCCTAGGATCCCTTTTTCTCTTGTCCCGTGTCCTGGATTCTGCTGTCTAGGACACCCTAACAGGACACTGAAAGGTTTGGCAGTTGCCTTATCCTACATCATGCTAATACTGTGGCTAGATCAAATGCTCCTAATTATTGGTACTGTTGCTTTAAATGAAGGGCAAAACCTGCACTCCCACCCTGGTACCTGTCCATTGCTGCTGACGAATGTGATCCCTTCCTTCCGATACTCCATGACCTGTACAGAAGAGGGAGCTACTACAGAATGTTCTTTTCCTCCAAGACTGCCAAGGAGACATCTCTCTGGTCAAATTTCAGTTAAGTCATTAGGCTTTTATAAACCCGTAAACTGATTTTATCTGGTGATAGAGCCACATCCTGGTCCTATCCCCACTAACTACAGGATCTGCTCCCCAACTGATCCAGGCTGGGCTAATACCAAAGGCCTGAAGCTAGTCCATCTAAACGTAAATAGCTTCAGGCCTAAAATTCAGGAAATGGAAAGCTGGGTGGATTTTTATAGGCCTGACAACAGCAATCTCAGAAACCTGGCTTAAGCCTCATTTATTGACCCATGAGGTTGAGCTTCTAGGATTTACTGCTTTTAGATGAGGCAAAATTGGAAAAAAAAAAGAGGAAGGGGTCCCAATCTATATCAATTCAGCCCTTTATGTCTCTCAGGCTGATGCCACTAACCTTGAAACCTCAGAAAAAAGAGATTCCGTCAAAATATTCCTTGGTGACACAAAACCACTTATAGATAGATAGATATATTATATTACACATATATATATAAAAATATACCCCCCCCAAAAAAAAAAAAGCAGCCTTATCGGCTCTTGATGCTATCTCATAAAGGCACCAGCAGAGCAATCACATGGAGAAAGAGTTACGTAAGAATTTACTGTAACAGTAGATCTTCTAGAGAAGCTCTTGCAGCAGGTCACACCAGTAGGACTAAGGCATCTGGTGCCAGAACCACACAGAAAACTTCTAGCTGGCAATCTACCACCAGGGACTGCCCACCGTCAATGTCAGCCTATCCTATAAAGGTCCCCCACATCTACGTCAGTTCTCCTGCCAGAAACCCCAAGCAGGCTGTGAATGGAGAACTGAGGAGGTTCCCATGAGCAGAGACAGGCAGAAGTAGTGTGTGAGAAACAAACAGCAGCAGGGGGAAGGAGGCAGGGAAAGCAGGGCATGCTGAGAGAGAAAGTTTCTTTCAACGATCTACTGTTACAGTAAGGTCTTACGTAACTATACTGTCTTACTTCGAGGAAGGCTCTTGCAGCAGGCCACACCAGTAGGACCAAGTCCCAAGCAGTTCCGGGCAGCATCACAAGAACACCACCAGGAGAACATATCAGCAGCCAACAGCACAGGAGAGAAGGCCCTGAAGTACTGCTAGACCAAAACTGGCCCTGCGCCTAAAGGTGATGTCCAGACTGTAATGCTTAGTGAAGGTGTGGACAGAACTCCAGGTGGCGGCTGCACAGATGTCAGCAGCAGACACATTCCTAAAACAAGCTGTAAAGGAGACACACCCCTGGTGGAATGGCCTTCAACCACCCCCAGAAGGGTCTTGTTGTATTTGCAGTAGCAATAAACAATGCAATTCGCTAACCACTTAGACAAACACTATTTTGAAACAGAAGCGCCCTCTCTCTTAGGGCAAACGAAACAAATAACTGGTCAGACTTCCTTAAAGGCTTGGTGCAGTTCGTATAGTACCGCAAAATCCCATGTACATCCAAAGTGTGGAGCAAAGGCTCCTCCTGATTAGGATACTTAGAAAAATAAACCAGAAGGTGGATGGATTGATTCAAAGTAGACTCCCGACACCACCTTGGGTAGAAACTTAGGAATGGTATGCAAAGACACCATGTCTTTGTGAAAAACCAAATAAGGCTCCTTATACACAACAGCCTGAAGCTCAGAAATCCTCCCAGCAGAAGTAACAGCAACTAAAAAGGGCGCTTTCCACAACAGAAAGCGCAGCTTGCAACTCGCGGCCAGTTCAAAGGGAGGTAAAATGAGCTTCTCCAACATGAAGTTGAGGTCCCATGGAGGGACCAGGTCCAAATGGGAGGTTTCAGATGCAAAATGCCTCACAAAAAGGTGCATGACACCTTGAGCTGGGCCACAGGTTTGCCCTCAATAGGTGCACGGTATGCAGAGTTGGCGGAAAGATGCATTTGAGTGAGGATTATCCCAAGTCAGAGTCTGAAAGGGAGAGAAGGTACTCTTAAGACCTGATTCACCGGGCAGGTGAAGGGATCCAAATGGCAAGCAGCAGCCCAAACGGTAAAATACATCCATTTCACAGTGGCCCTGGTGGAGGGTTTTCTAGCAGCCACCAGAACATGTGCTACCCTGGAGGACACCCCGAAGTGGGCAATAGCTAGGTCTGCAGGAGCCACGCATGGAGATGCAAAGACTTGAGGATCGGATGGACTAGGGTGCCCTGGTCCTGGGAGAGAAAGCCAGTGCACATGGGCAAGGACTCTGGCGGTTCCACCGTCTGCTGCTGCAACAAGGGAACCAAATCAGACGCAGCCAGAAGGGAGCTATGAGAATCTTCCATGCCCCTTCCAACTGGAGCTTGGGCAGAACCCTCTGTAGCAGCAAAAGGGAGGAAAGGCATCCAAACCCCCCCCTCCCAGGAGAGAGACGATGCATCTCGCCAGAAAACTCCAGGCCCAGGATCGAGAGAGCAGAAAAGCGGCAGTTTCGCGTTTAGTGGGAATGCAAAAAGGTACAACCCTGGACAACCCCACCTGTCGAAGAGATGTTCAACCACAGAGGTTAGAAGCTCCCACTTGTGAGACCGCAACCTGGAGTGGCTGAGACTGTCAGTCAAGACGTTCTGGACACCTGCAACATGTACGGCCAAGAGCCCCAGACCATTCTCGATGGCCCAATACCAGACTCTCATCACCTCCCAACACAGTGGGTAAGAATGGGTCCCTCACTGCTTGTTGATATAATACATCACACATGTTGTCGGTCTGCAACAGCAGCGGACCGAGGAGGAAATGAGTCTGAAAGGCCTGCAGAGCATAAAGGACTGCTCGTGTCTACAAGACATTGATATGGAGAACCTGTTCTACATCCGTCCAGGTACCCCGGGTCTGATTATTAGCCAGATGAGCATCCCAACCCAGGATGGAGGCTTCTGTTATGAGAATCTGACAGGGGACTCCCCGGAAGTTGGCCAGATCCAGCCACCATGACGGAACTCTCCGGACCAACTGGTCCAGGTCGTCCATGCGCTGGTCCCACTGGACCCGCAAGATCCACTAGGGAACCCACATGTGCAGGCGGGCCAGGGGAACCATAGCAATTGCTGCTGCCATGTGGCCCAGAAGGCACAGGAAAACCCTGGCAGGGACCTGATAACTGGAGGAAACCAGACGGGCCTGCTCCAACAGTCGCTCTGCCCTGTCCATGGGCAAAAAGGCCTTGCCCTGGACAGTGCCTACGATCGTTCCTCTGTATTGAAGGTGATGGCAAGAAGAGAGGCAGGACTTCAGCAGACTGACAGTGATCCCCAAGGCTTGGAAGAGGCGAACGGTGTAGATTAGAGTCTGAACCAGGCGGTCCCTGAAGAGGGCTGTTAGTAGCCAATCTTCCAGGTAAGGGAACACACAGAAGCCCCGCCTCCTCAGAGCTGCCACCACTACCGCCAGGCACGTCCCTGGAGACCGAAGAAAGGCCAAAAGGGAGGGCCCGGAATTGAAAATGGGCTACCTGAAAATGGAACAGGAGGAAGCGAAGATGGGCAGGAAAAATCTGGATGTGCAGGTACGCATCCCAGATGTCCAAAGAGCAGAGCCAATCCCCCCCCAGTGCAAAAGGAGTAACAGCCCCTGAAGAGTGACCATCCTGAAGCATTGGTACTCAATGTACAGATTCCAGATGGCTCAGATCCAGGATGAGCCGAAGATCCCCGGTGGTCTTGGGGGAAAAGGAATAAGTAAGAGTAGAACCCCCCCTTCCCCAATGAGCCAGAGGGATGGGCTCTATGGCTCTCTTTTTTGCAGAAGAGCTTGAATTTCCTCCCAGACTAGGGACAGGTGGGCTGGGGGGTAGGAGGAGTTTTTCGGAGGGTTTTCTGGAGGCCACTCTAGAAATTCCAATGGGTGACCATGCTCTATGATCTGATGCATCCAACTGTCTGTGGTTACTCCCCATCACCCATCCAGGTGGAGGGAGAACTGACCCCCGACTGCCCCCACTAAAGTCTCAGCCAGGAGGGGGTCAGCTAAGGAGTCAGGAGGTGGAGTGGGCACTGGCAGGACAGCCGCAGGTGCCAGAGGGGCTATGGCGGCAGCAGCTGCAGGGGCCACTGTGGCCTTACGCTTGGTCTGACTCTTGGCAGACTGGGTTCGGGATGGCTTATGAGAGGACCAATGAAAGGACCAACACTAGCCAGCTCTAGATGGAGTGTGATAGAGCAAATGAACAGACTTAAGGACCCACCCGACCCCTGTAGGGTAGAAATAATGTCCTGAACATCTCCCCCAAAATGGAACGAGCCCTGGAATGGGGCATCCAGGATGCTGGCTTGCACATCTGAGGTGAAGCCAGAAACCCGAAGCCAAGAATGGTGTCAGAGGCAGACTCCAGCAGGTGCCCTGCATCCAGGGGTGTCCACGGCATCATAAGCAACTTGGAGAACGTGGTTGCCAACGTCCAAGCCCAACTTCAAGAGCTGGACAAGTTGAGTCTTGGCAGGGTCTTCTAGCAACGCCTGCACCAGGTCCCTGACTTGGTCACCAAAGAACATTCTAACATAGCACCATACGGGCCAGGTAATTTGTGGCCTGGATAGCTAGGGTAGTAGACACGAAAGCGCGCTTATCCAGGTGGTCCAGCTGCCAAGACTCCCTGTCTGGGGGAAGGGCACTAAGGTGCTTGGACTGTTTAGTACAGTCATGTACTGAATGTATGACCACTAAATCAGCCTTGAGGAGACTCAATAAAATAGAGTCTACCAGCAGGGGCATGGTAAAGATAGTCCGCCTTCTTGGGCAACGGAAGGGTGGAGGAAGGGTGATTCAATGCCACCCCTGTTACATCCTTGTAGGAGACAATCATGAGTGGGACCACCAAAGGGAGGGTATCCTGCTGCCTTAAATATATGGCCAGGCAGCACTGCTCTAGGTCCTGCTCTTCTGTTTCCCAGCCCATAATGGACTGGATGTGGCGCATGATGTCCATAAATGTCGGGTCATCCGGGTTGGGGGGTGGAGGATTTAGGAACCTCCCTGGTAGTGTCCTCCCCATCCAAGGACTCCCCAGGCAAGGAGGAAGACCCAAAATCATCGGAGTCATCCTCATTGGTTTCGCTGTCTGGGTTCAATGCCGGTGGCATACGCACAACCCGGCAATGGCTAGAGCCAACGCTGGGTCGAAACCCGGAGGACCCCAAAGTTCGGGGTTCACTAGGGCCAGCCCAGCTTGAATCCTGAAGCAGCAGGTCCAAGAGTAGGGGAACTCTGGAGGCAGCCCTTGAGGAGCAGGGGTCTGCCTCTGGACAAAAGACCACCATGCCGAGAACAGGGCATTACAATCCACCGGGGGTGGGAGGTTACACCGGTGGATGAGGATAAGAAGGTGCCGGGTAATGGTATGACGGTGGTGGGACCGGCATAGGGTACCCAGGAATAGGGCCATCCGGTGCCAGCTGAGGATCCGGTGTTGGGCCTGCGGGCATCAGCTGCAGTGCAGGTTGTGGCAGGGGCGAAGCCGGCATTGGGCCCACAGGCTGGGGAAGCAGCAGCACTGATGGTGCCCAGCGGGCGTCGACCAGGAGCATCTGGTGAAGGGTCCACCAGCCAGGCGGGAAGGGGGAAGGTGACCCCCTTGGCAGAGGAAGAAGCAATGCCAGGGAAGAAGAAACAGTGATAGCCTGCTGCAGGCGCTGCCTAGAAGGACTAGCGTCAGTCCCAGAGGTAGGGCAGACGATGGCAGCACCATGACCGAGGGAGGCGATGGTAGAGGAACATACACCCAATAAACCTACAATGGCCAAGCCAACTGACTGAAAGCCCAATGGAAGACATGGGCCTGAGCATCAGAGGCTGGGGAGCAGGACATGAAGTCCCCTGCCCCAAGGAGCCGCCACCCAAAATAGCAAGGAGGATGGGCGGCTGAGCCACCAGAAGTCCGTTAAAAAAGAGAGGACTGGCGGGGTTGAGGGGGCTAACTCCCTGCAGGAGGACAACCCCATTGCAGTAGAGGGTTTGTGGGGTGACCACGAGCAGGAAGCAGACTGGTTCCGATGTTTGTCCCAGTGCTTGCGCTTCCCATCGGATCTGAGAAGAAGAGGAGGCCCCAAAGGACTGTGGAGGCGAGGCAGAAGAGCTCCTGGACTGCAGTTCCTTTCCCATCATGACCAACTTCTGCTCCAAAAGGTGGCTCTCCTGAGTTTTAAGATGACGTCTCAGGGTGGCCTGACTGAATTTCTGGCAAATCTGTGAGGTTTCGGTGTCGTAACTGGGGCCTAGGCAGAAGAGATGCGCATAGTAGCTGTCTTTTTCAGGAATCTGTTTGCCACAGGCACCCTAACTGGAGTGGTCGGAAGACTAGGCTGGTGGAAAAGAAACTCATCCACGAAAACACATTTTTAACACTAAAGAAAATTAAAAAAGCACGTCAAAAGCAGGTAATGGCTGTTGACTGTGGCTGTGGCGTCCGCTAAGGTCCGCTGTGTTCGGATCAATGGTGGGAAAAGAACTGAGGTAGGTGCGGGGGACAGCCCACCTTTATAGGATAGGCTGACATCAGTGGCTGATGTCAGCAGTGGGCAGTCCCCTGTGCTAGACTGCTAGCTAGAAGTTTTCCGTGTGGTCCTGACACCTTCTGGCTTAGTCCTACCGGTGTGGCCTGCTGCAAGAGCCTTCCTCGAAGTAAGAGCTATTTAGCCTTGGAGATTTTAACCCAAACTGGGCTCCAGACAGAGGTGCTAACCTCACACAAATTATCAGCAATTCCACCAGACTTAACACCAAATCTGGTAACCACACCACTGGGCAACTGCCACGAAACCTGACAGAATAAGGGATACACGAGTCTTTTCAGACTCCATTAACAATCACTCCCCGATTTTCTGCATCTGGAAGAATAACTCTCCCAGATCCCTGCCCAGAACTTTTCCAGCGAGGCATTTTTCAGCAGCAGGGTACTTCCTGGCTACTGGCATGCCTCTCTGAAAATCAACTGGAACTTACAGAGCTCTCAAACATAGATAATGCCTTGATTTTCTCTCTACTGCCAGTAAGCATGCCTTTTTCACAATGCTCTAATTAAAAGGTAAATGTTATAAATAGTTGGTTCCTGAGCTTAAGAAACATAATGAGAGATAAGGTTTGGGGGCTCTTTAAAAGAATGGGTCTTAAGGCAGACTGTGACAAATACATGGAGTTGAGAAATCTGTGTAAAAGGAGTGCAACAACAGCAAAAAAATGAAAATTGCGTACCTACCATAATTCTTGATCTTCTTGGCCGAAGTCTCCACCACTCATTCATACTAATAGGTGCTAGGATCCAACAGGAGCCAAAAATATTCAGGAGGGATGGTGCCTAGGTAGGGCCGGTGAGAAAGCGGCGCCTCAGGCCTGGCTCATGCCATACAGGCTACCTCGGCGTTGACCCTCCGACCGTCTCAGTACCTTTTGGCAGAGGAGATGCAGTGTAAACGTACTTAGTGAAACCAACCTATGTCGGACGCAAGATAGTCCGAATGACCCGTATAAGAAGGGTCAACACAACAGTCTTCACAGCCCAACCATCAAGGGAGTGAAGACCAAAAACAGATAAGTGAGCTCAGGGGATGGAGGGTGGGAGTGCTAATGAGTGGTGGAGACTTTGTCCAAGAAGATCAAGAATTATGGTAGGTGCGTCATTTTCATTTCTTCCTGGATGCAAAGTCTCCACCACTCATTCACACTAATGGGAGAGTACCGAGCTGAAAAAATTCTCCGAGAAGGGCGGCAGGAGAGAGGAGCTCACTTAGGACTGGAGTCCATTAAGGACTGTCCTGCCAAAGGATCGATGCTGTCTGGCATAGACACTCAAAGCATAGTGCTTCACAAAGGTGTGCACAGAGCTCCAAGTAGCTGCACTGCAGATGTCTGCAATGGGCACATTTTGAATTTCTGCCAGAGATGCCGCGACTGCCATGGCAGAATGAGCGTATACTCTGCCTTCCAGTTTAACCTGTGCCATGGAATAGCATTAGCAAAGACATGCCACTAGCCATGCCGAAATATATCTCATAGCAACAGGCTGACCCAGCCAGGCCATGCTAAAAGAGACAAATAGTTGTTTAGATTTGCGGATCTCATTGGTTCTGTCCAAGTAGAACCGCACAATTCTTAACATCTGGAGAATGCAGGGTATGCTCCCCCTCATTCTGGAAGTTCACAAAGTAGGTCGGGAGAACCAAAGGTTGGTTAAGATGGAATTCAGAGACTACTCTGGGGAGAAACATAGGTTGAGTGCCAAGAACCACCTTGTCTTTCTGAAATACAGTATGGGTGGGGGGGGTCTGTGACCAATGCATGTATTTCAGACGCTCTGCGAGCGGAAGCAATGGCTACAAGGAAGGCGGTCATCCAGGTCAGGAACTTAAGCTCACAAGCTGCTAGGGGCTTGAAAAGTTTACGGGTGAGCATGTCTAGCACAACGTTAATGTCACAGGTGGCTACCGGTCTTCTGACTGGTGGCCTAGTGTGAAGCATACCTTTAAGGAACCTCAACCAAGGGTAACTGAGCCAGAGAGGAGTGTATAGGCTCATGGTACGTTGAGATTGCACAGAGATGAACCTTGACAGTTGAGTATTGCAGTCCTGTATTAGACGGATCTAGAAGATACTCCAGGACTTTGTTAGGTGGGCAGGAGAAGGGGTCTAAGGAAGACTTTACACACCAGATGGAGAACAGTTTCCACTTTGCCGTACAAGTTTTCCTAGTAGCCGGCTTGCGTGCCTCTAGGAGAATGTCAGAGACCCTACGTGAAATGTCAAACCTGCTCACTTCTATCTCTTCAGAAGCCAAGCGTGGAGGCGAAGGGATCTCAAGCTGGGATGGACCACTGGGCCCTGGGTCAGCAGGTCCATTTGAAGTGGAAGCTGTCCCAGTGAAGTTTCTGCTAATCTGTTGATTAATTTAAACCAAATCTAACAAGGCCAGAATGGGGCGATGAGGATCATTCTGCCCCCCTTGTGCCTCGAGTTTGAGCAGCACCCTCTGAACCAAGGGCAGAGGAAGAAATGCGTACAGAAAGCGTCTTGTCCACCGCAGTCTGAATGCATCCTCACAAAGCGCCAGGTTCTGGATTTCTGGAGCAGAATTGAGGCAGTTTTGCGTTGAGTGGGGATGCAATAAAGGTCCAGGTCCAGTGATCCTCACTCTTCGAAGAGCGACTGCACGATATCTGTGTCAAGAGACTACCCTTGAGGATCCGTTTCCGTTCTGCTAAGATGATCCGCTAGATCATTTTGCTCTCCCGGAAGGTAAACCACTTGGATCAAGGCTTTGTGCTCCAGGCACCATTCCCACACTCTCATCGCTTCTCTGCACAGGGGGTAAGAGTGTGCTCCACCCTGCTTGTTGATGTAGTACATCACTGCTTTGTTCGTCTTGAAGAAGAATGATCTTATGACAGAGAATGTCCTTCAGAGCTCAGACTGCATACAGGACAGCTCTCATTTCTAGGATATTTATGTGGAGTTGAGAATCGTCCTGATTCCATCAACCTTGGGTGTGGAGATCTTGGCAGTGAGCTCCCCATCCAGGTAGGGATGCATCCGTGGTGATGGAGATCTGAGATTCCAGTGGGGCAAAGGGAAACCCTTTCAGAAGGTTGTCCTCTTGAGTCCACCAGGTGACTGACTGAGGTTCCGTCACCTTGATGTGAAAGGACTGGAGATGTGTGGTTGGGGACCACTGAGTGTTGAGCATCCATGGAGTAGTCCTCATGTAGAGATGAGCACAGTGAACACTGAGGATGCCATAAGACCCAGCATCCGCTCCATCAAGGGGGCTCGAATTGAGTCTTTCTCTCTGATGAAGTGGGCCATCTGAAGGATGTCGCTCCTCCTGTCCTCTGGAAGAAAGGTTTTTGCACTGGAGGTATCCAGAAGGACTCCTATGAAGAGGAGGAGCTGTTGGGAGGGTAGTAGTTGCGATTTGCCTAGATTCAACAGAACTCCCATGGACGTGAGAAAACTGGAAGCCACAGAAACAGCTTTTTGAGTCCCTTGTCTGGAGGGACTTGCTAGAAGCCAGTCGTCTAGATACGGGAACACTTGAATTCCGAGCTTCCTGAGATACACTGCGAGAACTGCAAAGCACTTTGTAAAGACTCGAGGCGCCGAGGACAGCCCAAAGGGCAGGACTCTGAATTGGTAGTGCTGACCCAACACACAAATCTGAGATACCGGTGGTGGTTTTGGTGTATGAGAACATGCTGGTAGGCATCCTGTATGTCCACGGAAGCCAGCCAGTTGCTCTGATGAATCAGCGGTAACAGAGTGCCGAGTGATGATATATACAGGTTACTCACCTGTAACAGGAGTTCTAGGAATGGTATATGTTGTTCATCCACACTCATTGGCAGTATCCTTGCCGCTTTAAATCTTGCCGGAAGGTCTTCAAGCTTGCTCCTCCCACCCACCCGGGTGGTATAACTCTCGGCTCCGCCCCATGACGCCAGATCTGGCCCGCTGAAGCTCAGGTTGTGCGTCAAGCCGGGAGGTTGGTCGGTGGATGAACAACATATACCATTCCTAGAACTCCTGTTACAGGTGAGTAACCTGTATTTCTAGGACATGGATATGTTGTTCATCCACACCATTGGCAGACTCCTAGCAGTTCTCCGGGAGGAGGGAGGCAAGACGACACCCCTATATACTTACTTGGGAAAGAGAGACTGAGAACCGAGGCCCCAAAACCAGCATCCCGGCTGACTCAAGGTCGATGTGGTAGTGGGTAATGAAGGTGTTTGCTGACTTCCAGGTAGCAGCCCTGCAGATTTCCTGGATAGGGCGCCCCGGAAGCAGCCACCGCTGCAGCAGTATGGCGGTAGAATGAGCTCTTATCCTCTGGGAGGCTCCATGCCCGCTAACTTATAGCAGAGATCTATGCAGGAGGTTACCCACCTGCTTATCGTCCGCTTGGTGCAGGTCTGCCAGATGCGCTTCAGCGAGGGTGACAACAGCTGGCTAACCTCTCCCTGACATCAGCCGCAAGGCCCTTATAATAAGCGAGCGCCTTCTAGGGATCCAGAGTATGGAGCCTATATTCGGCCTCCGAGGTGTGATTGGGGAGAACACTGCAGAGTCAACACCTGGTTAAGGTGAAACTGACACCACCTTCGAAGAATTTCGGTGGGGCGCAGGACAACCTTGTCCCTGTGGAAGACCAGGTAAGGAGACTCGATGGAAAGCGCCTGGAGCTCTCCCATCCTTCTGGCTGACGTGATAGCCACCAAGAAGGCGGTCTTCCACGACAGGTGAGAGAGCACACCTGTGCATAGGTTCGAATGGCTTGCCCATGAGCTTTGCCAGTACCAGCAGTAGATCCCACGGAGGTGGAGGTTCCCGCACTGGAGGGGAAATGTGATCAAGGCCTTTGAAAAAGCGCCAGACCACCTTCTCCTGCGTCACCGACTGCTTCCCAGCCCGCCCGGTAAGCAGAGATGGCTGCCAGGTGCACCCTTAGGGTCGTCGACCTAAGCCCTTGACTAGAAGGGACCATAAATAGTCCAAGATGCTTGCCAAGGAACAGGAGGAAGGGTCCAAGCCTTGTCTCTGACACCAAATGGAAAACCTTTTCCATTTGAAGGCATAACATTTTCTGATCGACTCACGGGACGCCCAACTACATTGAGGACCTCGCCGGACAGACCCAAAGCCTGGAACTCTAGCCACTCAGGAACCAGGCCGGCCAGGTGCAGGGATTGAAGGTCCGGATGGAACACCTTCCCTGATTGACTGAGAGCAGGTCCGGCGAGCTGGAAGCTGCCGCGGGAGTCCTGGAGCTGAGACTGAGGAGATCTGGTACCAGAACTGGCGAGGCCAGTCTGGGGCTATCAGAATCACCTGCGCCTTGTCCTCCTCGCCTTTGAGAAGCACCTTGTGGATCAAGGGAAATGGGGAAAGGCGAAAAGAGGCCCGGTCCATTGGCTCGAGAAGGCATCCCCTGCAGCTAGCCCTGCTGAGGGGGCGGGCATGGAACAGACTCAGCCTGCTGCTCTCCATGGAGGCAAACAGGTCCACCTGAGGTGTGCCCCAAAGGGAGAACAGATGCTGTACTACCTCGCCGCAGGAGAGACCACCATGGGATGCAGCCCTATCCGCTCAGGGCATCGGCCAGGGTGTTGGAGGCTCCTGCCACGTGAATGGCTAGGAGATCCGCTCCAGGCTGCGACGTGACCAAATGCGGAGAGCTTCCTTGCATAGAAGCATGGAGCGCCTCCGCCCCTGGCGGTTTAGATAGTACATGGTCGTGGTATTGTCCGTCTGGACTCGGACCACTTGACCCCGGAGGAACGGAGCAAAGGCGGTGAGAGCTAGGCGGACCGCCGGAGCTCCAGCAGGTTGATGTGGCATCGACTCCCGGGGACCAGAGGCCATGAGCCTGTGTTCCCCAGATGGGCACCCCAACCCATCAGAGAGGCATCGGTCGACAGAGAGACCGGCCCGCTCGGGCGGACGAACGGATGCCTCCTGCAAAATGATCTGGAACGGTCCACCACTGGAGAGCATTCCACATCCCCTGTGTCACCGCACAAGCTGGTCCAAGGGATCGCAGCCAGACCACTGGCTGGCCAGTCCTCACTGAAGGGGACGATGTTCCAGCGGGCCCAACGGACCACGCTGGTACAGGCCGCCATGAGACCCAGGAGGCGAGGAAGTCCCGGCAGGGCGCATTGCCCAACCAGAAATGATCGGGCAAAGGAGGAAAGAACCTGGCCCTGTCCGCCGGGAGCCGCTCTGGCTCAAGAGAGTCGAGCTGCGCCTGATGAATAAAATCACCGCTTCGCTCGAGTTCGACTTGGCTCGCTGATAAGGAGGCCCAGTTGAGAGCAGACCTGGAGGGCCAGATCTCTGACCACTCCGCCTCCTTCCTGAGGGAGCTGCTATCAGCCAGTCGCCCAGGTAAGGGCACACCCGGACCCTCGGGCGCCCAGGGAATGCTGTCACCACTGCCATGCATTTGGTGAAGACCCTGGGAGCTGGAGACAAGCCAAGGGCATGGCTTGGAACTCGAGAGGGATCCTTCCGCTGGAAGCTTAAGGAATCTCTGACGGACGGATAGGGACGTGGAAAACGCTGCCCTGCAAGTCCAGAGAGCAGAACCACACGCCGCTGCCCAAGGATGGTATTATCTGCTTCAGAGTGACCATCCTGAAGGTTCGAGACCTTAGGAACTTGTTTAGGCTCGTAGGGTCGAGAATGGGGCGCCAGCCCCCCGTCCGCTTCGGAACCAGGAAGTACCTGGACACAAACCCTGGGTCTGAAGGAGGGTCCACCACCTCTCTTACCACCTCCTTCTGGAGGAGGAGAGTGATGTCGGCTCGACGAGCCGCCAGTGAGGCTGGATTCCAAGCCCCGAGGCGGCGGCTCCTGAAGGGTGGTGCCTGCTCGAATTCCAGAGGCAGGCCTCTTCCCACCACCTCCAAGACCCACCTGTCGTGGTAACAGCAGACCAAGCGGAACGGAAGTGCGGGCCGTCCCTCACGGGGACCCAGGGGTAAGGTGGCAGGGGATGGGGGACACCCCTCAGCCCGTCACTGGGCAGGCTTGGAGGAGGGACCCGAGGGACCTCCTGGGCCCTTTCCTCCCTGCCTCCTGTTAGAGGAAGCCGGCGGCTTGGGTTTGGGATGCCAAGGTCGAGCCTGCTGGCCCTGGACGTTGCTGGGCCGGGCGCTACGGGGCACAGAAGGACGAAAGGCTTAGGCTGTGGTTTAGGCCTTTGTCCTTCTGAGCGGAAGAGACCGAGTCCAAGGTGGCATTGGACTTCTCGATCCTCTGCAGGTGACCTTCCACCCAGGGTCAAGAGGTCAGTCCCCAAAAGGAACATCCGCCAACTTGTGCTGGGTATCCAGTCAAAGGTGATATCTCAGCCAAGCTCCGCCGACACGATAGCCACTGCGTCCGCCACCGATCTGGCACATGAGTCCCTACATCCAAAGCAGTCTGAGCTGCTGTTTGGCCACTGCCCTGCCCTGGTCCCACCTGCTTAACCGTAGTCTGCAGATCGGGCGGGAAGATGAGGGATGACCTCATCCAGGGGCCCAACAGGACATGAAAAATGTGCCATGAGGGCGGCCGAACTGGCCTGAGCGGAGGCGAGAGAGGGCAGCGTAGACTTTTCGCCCGACATAGTCCAATTTCTTGGACTCCTTGTCAGGAGGTTTGTCCACATCCCTGGCGCAGCGGCGCTACTGAAAACGCTGTCGGTAACCAACCCCTCAGCAGAGGGTGTTCCAAAACCGACAAGGAACCGTGGAATCACGATACTTCCTGGCCATCCTGGCCGAAGGCGCAGGGCAGGAAGCAGGCGCTGCCAAGTTCCAGTGCCCGACCCACTATGGCCTCGCCACCGGAAAGGCCTCCGTCGGAGAATCCTCGGTCCAGAATCTCCGTGAGGGATACCTGGCCCGCTTGGAACGGGTTCGAGCTCCATCCCGGTAGACTCGAGATGAGCCGGGCAGTCCTAGGAAGGACGACGGGCTATCGTCCATTGGCTGACTCTCCGAAGACCCAAGTCCAGTCGCTTGAGAAGAAGGAGGAATCGCTCGGACTCGGAAGAGTCCTCAAAGAGCTGCCTCTGGCCTGAGCCACCCTTCACCTGCCGAGGTCGGTCGGAGTGAGGGTAACTGACAGCCGATGGGGTAAACCTCAGCCGACCGAGAATCCTGGTCGGAGCCCCAATTGGTGGCTGTGGAGGCGGAGGTTCCACCGAATCGGTGGAGCAGTTGGTTTGGCTCAACAACCGCCTGGTGTAGGCTCCCCTGGATAAGTCGAGGGGTTGTGTCGGCTGCCCGTGACAGCGACTAATGGTCAGGAAGGCGCCGGAGTCGGCTTATTCCCGGCCACAGGAGGAGCTGTTAGACATAAGGTTCTGCACCGTCGACGCAACTTACGGCTGCTTCCCCATCCGAGTGAGGACGAGGACAGCAGGGCGACGCCGCTTACCGCTGCGCCGAGACCGAGACCGCTTATGACGGTGGAACGTGGTTGACCGCTAAGAGGTCCGGACCGAATCGAGAGTCCCGGAATTTCCGGGTCGGTGCGGGAGGTGTCGCGGAACCGCACTCCTTCCGGCTCGGAAGGTCCATCCGAGGGCTCCGAACCGGAGGCACAGGCGAGCCCACCGGATCCTCAACCTCCCGGGAACCGGGAGAGGGGAATCTCGCTGCTAAAGGCGATAGCTCATTCAATGGGTCGAGAAAATCTCGACTTCATCAGTGGGAGTCTCGGTCAACTGACCTGACGGGACACCGTGAGGCCAGTGGCCGAAGCCGAGCGGTCGACCGAAGCCGACTGTCGACGGCCCGGGGAGAGGGACCTTTCCCGCTCCCAAGAGCGTCGACGGAGGGACTTACCCTTGTCCCTCTTTTTGGACCGAGAAAAAGGTCCAGCAGACGCAGGCCCTTCTCCTTTAGTGGAGAGGGACAGACAAAGCTCCTTAAAGGAAGCCGTGTAGGAAGAACCCAGAGAGAGCGGGATAAATGTCGCGGTCGAGGAAGACACGTGCCCGGCCGCTTCTCTCGAGGGCGACCATCCGCCGAAAGGATCCGCCGTGAGGCCCGCCGCCGGGACACCGCCAACCGGGCCTCCTTGACTTCACACCGAGGGAACGCTGGACGGGCCCAGTTGCAATCGGGCAGCACGGCTCGAGGACGTAGGTCGAGAAAGCGAGCACAGGTCGAAGCTCTGCGGGTCGTGCTCAAGGCCTAAGCAGTAGACACGTGGAGTGTGGATCCGTCCGAGACATCTTCTCTGCCCGCATGGGCATCTCCAATCCAGGAGTCGATTTGTCCATCGCAGCCGCGAGGGATCGAAGACTGAAGTCTTTTGCAAAATATTATTTTTAAATCCGCAAACGGAGAAATAGGAACCAGTCGCAAACGCAGAGCGTTAAGGAGGGAACCTGAGCTTCCAAGCGGTAAGGAAGATCTGGCGTCATGGGGCGGAGCCGAGAGTTATACCACCCGGGTGGGTGGGAGGAGCAAGCTTGAAGACCTTCCGGCAAGATTTAAAGCGGCAAGGATACTGCCAATGAGTGTGGATGAACAACATATCCATGTCCCTAGAACTTGAATTTCTCCTTGTAAAGGAATTTAACTTCCTTAGATAGAGAACAGGGCGCATGCTGCCTGTTTTCTTTGGAACTAGGAAGTAATGGGAGTAGAAACCTGTGTTCCGCTGATCCAGCGGAACTACTACTACTGCCCTGTTGTTCAGAAGACCTTGAATCTCAGAAGCAAGAAGGTCTAACTGAGAGACAGACAGCTTGGGCTGTCATTTGGATGGATGATCCAGAGTGGGGTTCTGAAAGATTTAGAGAGTAACCCTCACGTATTATCCTGAGCACCCATTTATCTGATGTGACTGACTTCCACTGGTTGTAAAACTGAATCAGACGTCCTCCTACTGCCGAGGAAGGGTCCCCCTCAGACAGCTGAGGTGGGACCTGGGCTGGAATCTCAGAGGGTGGCACTAGGTGCTTTTGGACCCTGTGCCTTCTGCTGCCTTTTTTTTTGTGGCTGGGGGGCTTGATTTCTGTTGAAGCTCCCTCTGCCTTTGCCAAGAAAAGGACTGATGGTTATGAAACTGCTGCCGGCTCCCGCCCTGTTGTGGGGCTGCTGATGGCAGCCTGGCCGTTTTGATAGCCAATCTAGTTTTCTGTGTGGCCTCTAATGCCTGCTCGACCTGAAGGCCAAACAGATACATTCCCATCAAATGGTAAACTTATAACTCTGTTGGGCATCATTTGTGAATCCCGAGGTTCGTAACCACGAGTGGCATCTGGTGCATATACGAGCTGCTGCTGCCCTGGAAGCAGCATCAAAGGCATCCACAGCGGCTTTAAGCTGCTGATTGTTGGATGTAATGCCTCTAGTACTGGTCTGGTAAAGCTCTGTGAAAACGTCAGATTCTGGAAGAGCTTCTACACTGGCTTTCAGCAAGTGCCAGAGGGTATACTCATACTGAAAGAAACAACCCTGGTAGCTAGCAATGCGCATGCCCAAGGTGGAGGCAGCAAAGACTCACTTCCCCAAAGTGTCAGTCTTACTAGATTCTTTATTCACTGGACGTGCCGTAGATTCCTGAGGAAGAACGGCCTTGTCATTCTCTGCCAGGACAACTATGGCATCAGCAAAGGCTTGCGAGGCCAGAATAGGATGATCCTTACGAGGGGTGTATTTCCCATCTATGGATCTGGCCACAGAGGGAATAAGTGCCGGATTATCCCACACCATTTGTGAGAGAGTCTCAAAAGAGGGTTCCACGGGAATATCCAGAACGTGCAGATATTGCAGACTCAGCAATTTCTCAGGATCAATCTCTGAAGTCTGAAGGGAGAGAAAGAGAGAGAGAGAGAGAGAGAGAGAGGTATTAATGTTCTTAAGCAGAGACTTAAAGGAAAGGTCCTTGACCAGAGGCTCTTCTGGAAGAGAAGGTTTGTTTGCCACCTCTAGAGAGGAATCGTCATCAGTTATCTCCCAACTGAAGATCAGGATCAGGCTCAATACCATCTCCTACTAGTCCCGAAGGGACAGAGTAAATAGGAAAAGGGGGAAGGGGGGGAGGAGTAGCTCCGTGAATTGGAGTCAAGAACCCCGGCGCCCTATGGATTTAATTAGATTCAAATCCCTCCCCCACAAGGACCAGGATGAGACTGGGAATCAACTACTTAAGTTTCACCTGCGGCTAAACTGACAACAGAAGGTGCTTGTCCTGTTAAAGCGTATACAATCAGATGGCCCCGCTGGGTTTAACAAACTGGAGCCCAGGTTTCTCAAGACAGCAGCCCTGTGACTGCCTTCCCGGTAAACATGTCCCTTAATACATCCTTCATGGAAGGGGAAATCCCTGTTACACAGAGAGTGGCTGTGGTGGTGCCAGTGGAAAATTACTGCCTCATCTCTCTTAGCCCACTGGCTAAGGTACAGGAGAGACTGGTATATTATCAATGGCAGGAAATTAAAATTACGTACCTACCGTAATTCTTGATCTTCTCTTGTATCTTCACCATTCATTACTGCTTGGGTTAAGCCGGAGGAGCGCACCTGCTACGGGAGTGTTTTTTTTTTTTTTTTTTTTTTTAAGTCGGGCCCAATGGCGCAAGCCCTCGAGGACATGTATTATGGCCATGTGAGGGGCGGCGTTAGAGTGCCGCAGACTCCTCCTATATCTCAGTTCTGGTTCTGGTGGCCGGAGAGGCGAAAATAAAGGATAAGAAAAAAGAAAGCGAGGCAAGAGAGCCGAGGGCTAGAAAAAGGAAAGGAAATAAACTGAAAAAGGAAAAAGCCGATGGGAGAGTAGACAGAGGAAAGAGAATTCCTACCCTAAGGGACCGCAAGGCCTTCTTTCTGGGGCGGCTCTAAGGGAGGAACAGAGAGGAGGAAAGGGGAAGAAGAGAAAGAGAAGAAAGAAAGAAAGAAACAAACATGTTGAGAGGGAGGACCGTGCCCATCAAGCATTGGTTGAGAGGCTTAAAGGCTCGAAACTGACCAGGGAGCAAGAATCCCAGTTGGCAGGACTGAGGGGAGGTTCAACCGAACCACCTGAACAGATCCGAAGAGGGCAGACTCTCTGAACTCTCAACATGCAAACCCCTTCATCCTAGTTGAGGGCCCTAGGCTGTCCGGGCAGAAACTGTTCTGGGTAGAGCGCCCATCCAGGAAGGGGACTAAATCCCTTAGCACCTTGTTACGTGCTAACACAGATGTGTATGGGAAAAACTATGCCTTTTCGAAGGCAGTTTTGAATGAAAAGTAGAGTGGAACTCAATCAGACTTTCCAGGGCAAGGCAGACAAATGCTCAGAGCTGACAAATTCGGTCAGCAGCCAGAAGAGCTTGAAACAAGACCTGCCAGGGGGATTCCAGACTTTGCGGAGGCCAAGATAGGGTATGGCCACCTGGACTATGAAACTGCATGACCTGAAAAGGGTAAGGAATCGCACCATAGGGCAGTCAGAAAGAGTTCCCTCAGAACTGGAGAAATTTGGAACCGTGCTCGTTCCCCTTTACCTTGAGGAAAAAAGGAGATCCATTCACAAGAATAGGGAAAAGAGCAGAAAATTTTTTTTTTTTTTTTGCATAAAGGCCAAGGGGAGTAAGAGGAACGAGACGGGAGAGGGAGACGCCACAGAAGGAGGCCACTGAGGGGAAGGTGGTTGGGTATCAGTAATGAATGGTGAAGATACAAGAGATCATCAAGAATTACGGTAGGTACGTAATTTTCATATCTTCCCTTGTCAATCTTCACCATTCATTACTGCTTGCGTGAGTACCAAGCCCCTTCCCCCCTTAAAAAGGGGGGGTAGAACCCTGAGGGAACAAGACCCCCAGCCTCCTGTTGGTGAGAAACAGAAGGGGAAGACCCTGGCTAATACAGAGAGAAGCCTATGGGAGAAGAGCTAGGAGGTGCCCCCCGAGGACGGGGAGACGGAGGAAGCCCCCGCAGAAGTCTCCTAGCTCTGGAGGAAAAAAAAGACGGGTCCAACGGAAAGCGGAGCGAATCACCCTACGCCAGGCCAGGGGTGACAACCTTGATAGACGAAGCCATGCCGTCCGCCTAATGCAGATCGCTGTCCCCACAAGCCTGGAAGCCACCTCACTGGCGTCATAAGATGCCCTTGCTTGGTGTCTTGCCAGCTACAGGCCTATAGCAGAGAGGGCAATAGCCTGTCTGATGTGCTCCGTATCAGGCATTGATGCAAAGAGCTGGGAGAGCATAGACCACAGATGCCGATTGTAGGCAGCGTGGTGAGCCTGATGTGATGCAATGCAAGCCACCGCACGAGAAGAAGAGAACACTCTTTGCCCCCACCGGTCGAATTGTAGGGATTCCGAATCCGGTGGACGGTTGTGCGCCAGGCGGCGACGCCTGGAAGGAGTCTCTAGGTAGACCAAACCCGAGGACAGGTTGGGAAGGGTACCCAGGGATTCCGAGGGGGCACAATACCTTCAACGACAGTCTGCCGGGGCTGGAGAAAGGGCGGCTGGCGACTGCCAGGAACGGATAGACGCCTCCTGGAAGGGGATAGGCCAGGAAGGTACCACCAGGTGTTGGGCACTGAATTCTCCAAGGAATTCACACGTCTCCTGTTCAGTATTGTCTCGCCTAATGTAAGAGATTCGAAGATCCCTCACCATCCTCGAAAGGAATCGCTGATATTCAGTGAAATCAGCTGCCGGAAGAAAGGTGAGCAAGGGGTTCCTCTCCCTCAGAGGAGGAAGACGAGGATGATGGAGAGCTCGAATGTCCAGAAGATTCCTGCGGCGGTGGGGAGAGTCGAAAGACCCGCTCATGCATATGTAACATATGAGGGGAAGGCCGCCGCAGAACCTCTGAACTGCTCCCAGGATAACGGACCCGTAGGACCGACATGGCCTGGAAGAGCGGGGGGTGGAAGCAAAGGTACTGGAGAAGGGCACCTGGAAGAGGCAACTGACCTCTGCTAGGACTCTGAAATCCGGGGAACGGAGCCCGAGCTGGCGGGATCCCGGACAATAAACCAGGCCGCAAGACGAGACCCTGGGAATGAGATGCCTGGAAGAGCCCGGGGGGGGGGAGAATCTTCCCCTGTGACGAACCCGGGACTGCATGGATCCAGAAGGGCAGTCCACAGCAACGCCACCAGAGGAAACACCAGGGCCCAAGAGGGAAAGGCGGGGTTCGGCCCTACGACTCCTACCCACCCCACGAGGGGTGGCCGGCGGAGACCGCGCCGACCGTCCCCCGCCCCTCGAACCCTCGGACTCCGAGAGAGCCCTCCTCCTAGACTCCAGCGCTCCCCACCCCGAGGGTGGCAATAGCACCCGGGAGTAGCTGTCACAGACCCCTAGGAGGGGACCCCCCTCAGTCCCCACCACATCACCCCCGGGACCCAGGGCCCCCCTAGCCCGAGGGCCTCAGGGAGGACGGAGGGACAGGGAGGCCCGCAGCCGCCTAGCACCCGCGTTACTGGGGACCCCATCCAAGAGTCAGGGAGCCAGGATGGGTCCTCATCGGAATCATCGGCCTCCGAAGAGGACGAGACCAGCAGAACCTCGATGCTGGCAACCCCAGGGGTCCCCGGAGGAATGGCGCTGCAAACGGCGCCGGTGCTAGGGACGGCGCCGGACGACCCCAGCCCACCCGCGACAGCCAGGCCCGGTGCTGGCCCCCCTGCCGTGCCAGTTAGGCCCATGGCACCGCCCCTGGTGTCGGAACCCAACCCGGCACCACCGGAGCGCAAACTGGCCTCGCGGCACCGCAACCGCGCCAAGGCCAGAGTACGTTGCCTACAGCGCTGTCTGATTACCGGCGCCTAGCTGCGCCAGGATCTGAAACGGCGCCAGAAAGCGGCGCTGAGGGTCTACGTGCCAGGCCCAGCAGGTGGGCCTCGACACTGGGGGCCTGCACCGAGGAGGTGACTGCTGAGGCGGTGTCCCCTGCGCGCCCGGTGGGACTACAACGCCCCCGACACCGCTGAGAGAAGCTCTTCGGCAAGAGAAGAGGAGGAAGCCTCCTCCTCCGGGACCGTATAGGCCCAGGAGGGGACCCGGGGGAAGGGCCTAGAGATCTTACCTGGGAGTCCCTGGAGTGACGCCATCCCCGAAGGTCGGCGGGGCCTTGCCGAGCTTGAACGCGCGGACTTAGAGGACACGACGGCCCATGGAGAAACAAGCGTCGCACGCATCCATGTTGTAGTTGGGTCCCAGGCAACGGAGACAGACATCATGCCAGCCCGAGACGGAAAATGCCGCCACAGGAGCACCGACGATAGGGCGCGCTCACGACTACGCCTGCTCTCGAACCGGACATGATGTAATCCAAACAAGGAAAAAGCAATAAAGCACTCGCACCAGATAGAAAACAAAGGAACGGTCTTACCGTACGGGCGCCGAGTGAATCTTGAAAACCTTCTGAGAAAACAAGGAGTCTTGAAGAAACCGAAAACACTATACGCCATCACAAGCAGGTGCAGCCTCGACGGCGGGAGAAACAGAAATGAGATATAGGAGGGTCTGCGGTACACTAACAGCTCCCCTCACATCGTGGACTTGTCACGCCGTCCTCGATGGCGGCGCCATTGGGGCTGACTTTAAAAAAAATAAAAACTCCCGTAGCGGGTGCGCGCCTCCGGCTTAACCCAAGCAGTAATGAATGGTGAAGATTGACAAGGGAAGATTATCCGTAACAGCATCATCTACAATTTGACAGGCAGCATGGTTTTAGAAAGCACCATGGTACCCATACACCCCTGATAAGACTGATCACAGATGCTCTAAATGCCATGGACAAAGGGATACTGACTGGTGCTGTCTTTACTAACCTTACAAAGGCATTTGATCTGATCATTCATAGTCTGCTCCTTGATAAACTGAAACACCAGGGCCTGGATTGCCTGGCACACCGCTGGTTTTCACAATATCTTAAACAGGTCTCAGGAGGTTAAAATGGAAGGATGTCCACTCTTGTGAGGATTTTCACAGATTGTGTGCCTCAGGGGTCTGTGCTGGGTTCCCCACTTTTTTCTATATTTATCAAGGATGTGCCTAAAAGTTGTGGTGAATGAAACCTGCAGTTCTATGCCGATGACATGGTCCTGTACGGAAGATCTGCTGATGTCAGCATGATTATTGCCCAGCTTGCTGTTAATTTCTGTATACTTGAAAAGTGGTTCTTTGACAAGTTGGTACTGAATGAAGTAAAAACCAAGGTAGTCCTCTCTGGCCCCAGACACCTTGGATCTAATAGACAACATCTGCTTCCACATACCACCTCAAAGGCTCACAATTTGAGGTGGTGGATACACTGAAGTATCTTGGGGTCTATATCAACCACAAAATCACTTTCAGACCGCATGTGGACCACATCACAAAATTTCTGCACCAGAAAATTGGACTGCTATACCGTCCAGCGGATTTTGTTTTTGTACCATGGCCTCCAGAAACACAGAATCAGACAGCAGGTAAGGACCGCCTGGGTCCACCCAGTCTGTCCTCCTCTTTATCTGCGGCTATTTCTCTCTACTCCCTTCCTTTTCCACTACGATTCCCTTCAGCCCATCTCATGCATTCTTAACCCCACCACCTCCACTAGAAGGCTGTTCCAAGAATCCATAATGCCTTCTGTGAAGTACTTCCTCACATCTCTCCTGAATGAATCTACCCCCCCCCCCAGCTTAACAGCATGTCCTACTGTTCCTGAGCTCCTTTTTTTCTGAAAAATACTTCCCTCCAGAACCTCATTTACCACAGTGAGGTATTTAAAGGTCTCCATCATACCATACACCTTCTCCCTCCAGGGTGTACATACTGAGGTCCTTTAGTTTCTCCATGTAGGACTTTTGGTGCAGACCCTGCACCATTTTAGCTGCCCTACTCTGGACAGCTTCTACTCTGTCTATCTGCTTCCAAAGATGTGGTCTACAGAACTGGTCACAGTACTCTAGGTGGGGTCTTACCAGTGATCTATACAGGGGGCAACACCACTTCCTTCTTTCTTCTAGTGATAGCCCTCTCTATGCACCCAAGCATCCCACTAACCCTGCCAAATACACTGTCCCACTGCCTGGCCGCCTTTAGCTCAGCCGATAGGATTACCTCCACGTCTTTCCTGCTTGGTGACTGCTAATACCACACCACCCATTTTGTACTCCGTCCCCCAGGTTTCTCTGCCCCAGGTGCATTATTTTGCATTTTTTACATTGAAACCCAGCTACCATACCCTTGACCACTCTTCGAGTTCTCTCAGGTCTCTGCTCATCCTTTCCAACTCACCCCACCCCCAACTGTCCACCCTGTTGCAGATTTTGGTGTCATCTGCAAAGAGGCAGACGTTCCCTTTCCAGTTCTGCAACGTTTGTTTACTGTGACAAAAAACTGTACTCTCTTTGCCATGTCTCCTTCACTGTTGTTCCTCATGTTGTATTCTCCCGGGTCGTTCCTGAAAATAGGCAGAATACTTGTCTAGTGTACTTACCCGGTAAACAAAAGCTAAATAAATAAATAAATGTCACTTATAAAGGCATTAAAGAGGAATTAATGACAGAGTTAAATATTCAGTATAAACAGGATAAATTCAAAGCAAGGGGACACCCCTTACAGGTTAAATCTAAAAAGTATAAATCCACTAAAAGAAAAAACATTTGCTACTATTATTGCAACAAACTTATGAAATAGATTGCCTGAAAGTGCGATTATTAGTAATAATAAAGAAACTTTTAAAAGAAATATAAATAACCTTTTTAATACAGAAAGAAATATGAACTATTTCATTTTGACATAAAGCAGCTAACTCATGGGCCTTGGCCTTTTATAGCTCCTAATTTCTTAATGAATTACTTAGTGACCGGATCTAGCACTGATCCCTGAGGCACCCCAGTCATCCTCCCTCCTTCGGAGTGAACTCTGTTTACCACCACACTTTGTCGCCTATCCCCTAACCAATTTCTTATACAATGCACCACCTTTGGACCCACTCCTAAGCTACCCAGCTTGCTTACTAGTCTCCTACGTGGAACGGTATCAAAAGCCTTACTCAAATCTAGGTGGTCCACATACAACGCTTCACATGGATCTTTATTTCTTGGCTACCCAGTCAAAGAAATCCATCTCATTTGCTTGACATGACCCCTCCCCCCCTTGACTCCATGCTGTCTTAGATCGTAACCCACTGGATTCAAGATATTCCCCAATCCTTTCCTTCCGCAGTGATTCCACTGACCGGCCTTTAATTGCCAGCCTCCTCCCCACTACAACGTTTGTGAAGTGGGACTGTATCTGCCCACCTCCAGTCCTCCAAAACCATTGCCATTTCCAGTGAACTGTTAAACAGAACTGTGAAGAAGTGTAACCAGTACCTCCCAGAGCTCCCTCAATAACTTTGGATGCACCCCATCTGGCCTTATTGCTTCGTCCACGTTCAGATCAGCAAGTCCCTTCATAACTCTCCTCCAAAAAATTACTAGTGTTCACCTTCCCCTCAAAAGCTCATGTTACATTTTCCGTGGCCCCTCACCTCCCTTCTCCCTCTATGAACACTGAACAAAAGCATTTGTTCAAGATGTCTATTTCTTACCCCCCCCCCCCCTTCCACCTTACAATCCCTCCACTGGTCTTCCTTTTTTCATTTCATACCTAAATAATGTCTGTTTGTTACTGCCTGGGCTATTCTCTCTTCAGTTTGTGCCCTGACGCTCCTTACTGCTTTCCCTGCTTCCCTCTGTTTCTCATGATACACTTGCCTATACTGCTTCCCTCTGTTTCTCATGATACACTTGCCTATCCTGCTCCCTCTGTTTCTCATGATACACTTGCCTATCCTGCTCCCTCTGTTTCCTTATACTGTCTGAATGCTACCATTCTAGCCTTTACCTTTTCAGCCACCTCTTAACAACCACAGTGGTCTTTTTCCTCTTGTTTTTACTCACTTGCTTGATGCACACCTTGCTCTGCACACTGCTGTTTGATGCCATAGTACTTCAGGCCCTCAGAAACTCTGGGACTAACAAGCTCTAGATAACAAAATTAGTCACTCTGCATCTAGGGCCCCTCCCAGGAATCATCACTGCGGGGTTCTCACCTCCTTAAACTGGCCTTCCCCAGAAGGGAGGATGCCATACCCTCTTTTATGCCTGGCATTTAAACTGACCAATGTCTACACTCCACTGAGCCTAAATGGTGCATTAGCTCTTAAACCTGTGTGACAGTCACTCCGGTCCTCTAACAGTAGCTTGCTTGAGGTTCCTAGGGTACAGACCAATACAGGCAAGAGGTCCTTTGCCTACTCTGCCCCATCCCACTGGAAATCTCCTCTGGCAGTGCTACATAACGCCTCCTTCTTTGGGAGCCTTAAAAAAAAAGGGTTAATGGCCATACTAGTGGAGCACTGCCACTGTACCCATTACCACTGATCTGTGACTTCACTGCGTGTACTTTTTATGCTTTGTCTTAAGAGACTTTGCCATCGTCAGTTGTAGTAACTCACCCTAGCCATCTTAACTATGTCATAAGGTAATTTCTCTGAAATGCACGATGTGTTGTGTGTACTGTATTATTCCAATCTCTTGTACGTGACTGTTTACTTTGTTCTATTTGCCTGTAATTAATCCCAAGTCACCCTTAAAATTTTACCTCTGGTCTCAGTGGGCCCACCCGCTAACCAAAATTCAATAACTAAGTAAATAGCTGCTTTTTAGTTATCCCATTAGGTGTTCTTAACTTGCTTGTTGCTGGTAAGGACCATTTTAGAACTCTACGATGTAGTTTATGTCCTTGCTCTGCTCTTGTTGGTATAATGCATCTGTGTTCCACTACAGAACTCAATTGCTATAAGGGACAAACTACATCACACTGTTCTAAAATGGTATTTACCAAAGCGTAACTCAGAAAGACCTGCCGAGGTTACTAACAGGACAGAATGGATGGAACAGTAACAGAATTTGAACCAGTACTTAAACAACTTCTACTGGGAAACATGACTTACAGGGTCACTGCAGTTCTCCTTTAAAGTGGAAAAGGAGCAGTGCAGCATTCACAATTTATGTTTTCTCACCCGAGCAAGCACCACAGTTCCCAGGCATGCATTCCAGTGATCTTGCACTTGCAAAACCCAGACAAATGAAAACAACCAAATTATACATTTTTAGCAAAGTAAGCAGATTCAGAAACTTAATTTGCTATACTGAATGTTAAAACCCAATACACATCTAAGGGTCCACAATTAAAGCAATATTAAGCTTTTACTGCCTATTTCAGCCATTTTCAGCACTTTTCACCAATGAATCGTAATGGAAATATTAATCTTCCTAATTCTCAGAAAAATGCTTCTGTATGCAGCCCCATACCTAATTTGTGGAGTTGCTTCTGATGTGAACTTTAACAGCAATGATGAGCAACGCCAGAGAAGGATCTCTTGGTATCTCAGACCATGCTCCCATTTTCCAGCACTGGGTTTGAAGAGGGGAATTCCTTGTCTTTTCGTTTAAGACTCCTCTACATGCAGCTGGCTATAAAGGTCTAAGACCACATGCATCCACAACTGGAGCTCTACGTCTGAAAGAACTGTTAGGCTGACCAGACCCCTAACATCTACAGGAATGCGGCAAAGGTAGTCCTCCGAGGAGCCAAATCATACAACACCCCAAGGTTCCTAGCTAGTATTAAAATCCTAGAAATACAAATCATAAAAAATCCACGAGGAAGTGGGTTGCAAGAGTTGAATGCAGCAATAGCTTTCTTGAATACCACTACAAGAATATAGACTGATCAACCACACTTTCTGGCACAAGTAAAACTATACAAAATGGGTAACAGGCAGGGTAAATATGTAGGATTAACCCACGACAGAGATGGGTCTACTTGGGAATTAATCCACGCCTGGGGCCTGGGGGCCTAGGCCAGGCTTCGGCCTCGAAAGTGGTTCCAATTCCCAAGTAGAGATATACTCTGCAGTGGGTTAATTCACTTGTAACATGGGGAAGAGAAGGGTTCGCTCTCTTGTTGTCATGTCCACTTCCCCATGCTATAAACTACGTTTGAAACGGCAACTCCGGCAGTTTGACACCATTGTTTCACTGTTAGCGCAGGAATACTAACAGATTTCCGAAAATTAGCTGCGCATTCACCGCTATTGGGGCGCCACCAATGTTGCCGAACACAAATAATCTATTCAATGTTACCTCACTGCTGTTTCCCTACTACATTAATATATACAGACTGATACAGGAATACAGGTCTCTGTTTTTGTGTTGACAGTACTCGTGGTCAAATGTTTGGAGACCACCCTCATAGCCCCTGAATACAAAGAAAAAGAGGGCGTGTTCCCGTGTGCATACACTACAGGAGTCCACGGTATGTACACTGTTACCGTAACAAAGAACAGCTTGCCAAATTCATTTTCTCTTCCTATGTTAATTCATGCTGGCTGATACAATACTGCCAGCACGGCAGGAGTCCACGGTATGTACACTGTTACCGTAACAAAGAACAGCTTGCCAAATTCATTTTCTCTTCCTATGTTAATTCATGCTGGCTGATACAATACTGCCAGCACGGTTGCCTCTCCATTTTATTCGGACCCTATGCAGCTCGTGGTCACAGTCCTTGAATATATTCAAAAGGGGGTGTGACCATGTGTGCATACATTATAGGAAGAAACGGTACATGATGTGGTAGTATTACACAGTACAGCTTACCATCGTTTGCTTTTACGGATACTTCTAACTGATCAATTAATGGCATCACCGTTGTGGACATGTTTTGTTCCCCTGGTGACAGATTATTAATAGATACAAAGAGGGGCAGTGCTGGCGGCTGCAGACATTATTAAAGCACCCCTGAAAACTGTGCGTCCAGCCAGTTTTTAATTGACACACCTCCCCACAGATTAAAACTAAACTTTTATTTTGCCTTTTAGTACTAAGCAATTAACTTCTCTGAACGTCTGCTACTCGTCACACATTACCACACACTCCACTACTTTCAACTGATGCAGAAGTGTGCGATGAGCTAGGAGGCCAGAGTTCCACCAGGTGGGTGGGTGGGTGGAAGAAACTAACAGTGACACGGCATAGGCGCTCAGATACATTTTCAGAATGAGCGGTACCTATGGTACAGGGGAAAGAAAACGTTCTCTCTGAGAGCACAATGCTACCGATCCGCGGATGCATTATGGAACTACTGAACCAGTACTACTTCATATATTGTGCATTGTGCACTACAGTAACAAGTGACAATGCACATTCTCATGCTGCAAACATCTGTGGTGGCTAACATTGGAACTACACCATGAATTAATTCAGGACTGTGGACTGTACAGAAAACGAATATGGGGAAGAGATATGGTGTGTACTGTACCATGGATTAATTCAGGACGAACCATGGACTGAGAAATAATCCATGGCCACCTGATGCAGTTTCTCCCATCAGGCACAATCCTTTTTCTTCCCCATGTTACAAATGGCTTTAAATTAGCCATTGCTCCCACATCTCAGCTAAACAAAAAAAAAAAAAAACACCAATGGGGCGAGCAGACCGACTGCCCTGTGCAGACTGCAGAGGTCTTTAGACCCTTTTATTTATTTTTTGTGCATCATACACAAGCCCTTCTCCCAACATAGTGTGGTGGCATTTTTAACTAACTTTGGTCTCCATATCCATCCCACCTGATTCAGCAACTCACCAACAAAAAGGGTGAGTGTGTGTTTCTCCTTACTGTCTGTAGACACCACTCTCCTTCAGTCTTCCCATGAGGCCTCTTTACCCATGGGACTCATGTGTGTGCCTCTATACTGCCAACATCTTCTCCCTTAAAGGTCCTTGACTAATCCTGAAGGGTTCCGCTAACCCCTGCCTGGGGACTCCCCACTACCACCACTGAGGAAGCAGCATCTGGTCATGATCAGCTGAATGAGGGGAATAAAACCAGCTCACACTGGGGTCAGGTGGTGTAGGAGGAACAGCAGACAATCATTATACAAAAAGCCGGACAACGGTTTCCCTTTTTCTCCATGCCCATCTCAGCAGCTCGCTGCCACAGCCTCTGGGGCACCCAGCAGCATGTGATCAACCATGGCATCAAGAGTACTTCCATCACACCACCACTAGAGGATGCTACTAGGGCAGTGAATCTGGCCCCACCTACTCGGGAGGACAGCTTCCCTTTTTATCCCTCTCTGCCAGCCTCCATTCCAGACATCCTAGCCTCAGGACGTGCACCCCGCTTACTAGCATGCCAAATTGGCCACCTGTCACCACAGAGCCAGCCTCTCACGAAGTTTTTAATGTTTACGGTCTTTGTATCCCTTTGTAATGCTCTCCCCCATATAGTAGATAAGCGAACTCACAGTCACTCCTTAAAAAAAAAAAAAAAAATCTCCTAAGAACATATCTGTTGTGATCAAGCCTTTTACCATTTTCAAGCAAGCATTCATTACTGACTGATGAAGCAATTCCAGGACAATCTAGTTGACCTGTTTGGTTACTGTATTGGTATGTTAAAATTTTCTTCTGTTAACAGGAGGGAAGGGATCATATTTTGATTCTGGGGAGTCAGCAACATGTTCAGATGTTTTCTGGCGTTTGAGACTGGAACTACAGAGTTCTCCATACAATTCAATATAAGCGGCTGTTTGGAGCATAATAAAATATTTTATAATGTCATGTTTCCTTTTCCAAATTAAAACTGCCTGCAGCCTCATCACCCGAAGCCTATTCTCAATGGATCTCAAAAGCCACAAAGGGTAGGGCCTGGTTTGTGGTCTAACTGGAAGCCTGAAACGGACACCAGGTGCTTCAGGAAGTGGTGCTGGTGGGTCTGCCAGGGGCACTCTCCCCTTGATTATAAGTAACCATGCCAATGCCCAGCATGGTGTTGGGACACTGCTGTCGTGAGATGCTGTCTTCCAGGTTAGACAAATCAAAGTTCCATATGGCTGTTCTGCTGAACATTAAAGATCCCACAGTTCTTCTTGGGGGTAGGAGAATTTAATTGGTGTCTTGACCGAATTTCCCTCATTTACTGATGAAACGAACAGCTCAACCCGATTTAGTTATCAGTCAGTACTTTCTGTAATCCTCTATCCCCCAAAGCTGAAAACAGTTAAGTGTTTCCTAGCCTTCCTTTCCCGGGCAACAAAAAAAGAAAGCCAACATTCACTGTAAAAAAATCTAGGCTGCCTTACCTTGACGTAAAGCCACATTCTGGCAGACTGGGAGGAATTTTCAGTGTTGGCATAACTGGTGCTCTTTCAGACTGGAAGAACATAATCAATGGAATGCCCTCCTGCTGTCCTAACAGGTACAGTATATTCAGACCACCCCCCCCCCAAAGTAGTCTAGTTTTACCTTAGATAGCTAAGCTACAGCATGTTTCTACTGTGTTCCAGGTAGTCTGGGTTCAAGTCCCAGCTGAAGCACGCACTTCTTTCTCACCTCCATTCGTATGTGTTTAATAAATATGCACACCGCACTCCTGTGTGAGTGTAACAAGTAAATATTTGTGTTGCCATTGGGTTGTGCATTTGAGATAAGAGTAATGTGCTCAGGGGCAGCGCAGGTTCCAGTTGTCTCAGTGACACAGCTGGTTAGCACAATCAGAACAGTATTCCAGGTGGCCTGGGTTCATGTCCCAGCTGAGGCGCTTACTTCTTTCTCACCTCTGTTTGTATACATCGATGTTCCCTGTATAATGTAGGTGGCCCCATACCTCCTCAATTTTTCCCACCAGAGGCAAGCTCTGAGGGAAAGAAAACCAGCAGGGTCTGGGATACCAGATCCAGTACCAGGCCCCCTGGAGAGGTGACATACTAGAATAAATTTCATAATAATCACAGACTTTCCCAAAGTCATTTTGAAGCTTCTGTTGACCACTGACTAAGATGATACAAATATTTGTCAAATGCTCTACAATATCTGACCCGTCGCACTGCTTCACTGTAAAAGCAAAAACATCAGGGGGCACAGCAGAGCAGCCACGAGGAAGGCTGCACATTCTCCCGGCTCCACAACTTTTACTATATTTTTCTATTATTAAACTATTATTTGGTGCCTATTCTCTAGTTTAGTGCCTTCAGAAATGCATCCAGAGTTCAACTGCTGCACTATGGAGAAGAACAAGGGCTCAGCTACAGCATCGACAGACTTTTTCCATCCGAGAAGCACCAGGGGAGGTGGGCCTACCCAGAGTGGCGAGCCTGGGACATTGGGACATGCAGCGCCAGAGGAAGTATCGCTGGCTATGGTAAATCAGACACCACAGCAGCTTGTGTGTACGGTCCAAAATGTCGACTGTAAGTTTGATTCATTAACACCAAGGGTAGCTGCACTCGAAACCAAAGCAGATTTGACTTAGCAGACGGTGTCAAAGCTAGAGGTGAATCTAAATAAAACTATGGATGTGTCCTCAAAAAACTTATTGGGAATACTACGAAACTACACTGACGCATAGAACAGTTGGAAAATCAGATCCGAGAGAGGAACATCCGCATACTGGGTCTTCCGGAGGCGGCAGAGGGTGAAGACCCTGTGGAATTCATGAAAACGTTCTTGATATTTTGGGCTTTGGTGAAGACAACCCGAAATTTCTCTGGAGCGGGCTCAGGACATACTGCAGTGGCGCTTCTGTGTCAAAGTGGTTCCAGAACTTTGGTGGTGGTGTGTTCAGGTGTGGGAGATCACAACCGCATACTGGCAGCAGTGAGGAGACCAGACAGCTTAGATATGGCGATGCGGTGCTCTTGATGTTCCTGGACCCATCATTTGAAACTCGACAACGTCGCCAGTCTTTCGATGGGGTTCGGAGCAGCCTGCGGTTGTTACAAATCCCCCACCAACTTCTGCATCCTGACCGGCTGCATGTGAGATGGCATGATAATACTTATATGTTTAATACCACTGCGGAGGCAGAAAGGGCGCTGGATACAATGGACTTGGAGGTATCCCAGGAGAAGGGGACAACGGAGACAATAGGAGAGTGAGCTGTAGAAAGACTATTACGTTCCTGCTTTGTTTATTATAGCCGTTTTAAGTGCTGTTATTTTTATGGTGTGATGCCCAACAATACGGACTGGGGAGGATCTGGATGTCGAGGGAGGAAATGTGGATTTTTTGCTTAGGTCACTTGGGCACTGTTATTTACTTAAAAGCACGGCACAGTATCCTGCTATATGTTATGAATCGTAACTCATGATGTTTCTCTTTGTCTTTTTATTCGTTAACAGCATTTAGAGCATCTAAATGAAGACTGTACTTAATTAGTAATTACAAAGTTTTGAAAGCTTTTAACTTGATAGTCTGTCAAGTATGTTTAGTGTGGCCATTTACCAGATATCAATGGAAGTTTGCTCTGTTGTCATGTAGATCTTTCATATAGTTATAATCCCTTACTGTGTTAGGTGGAGCGGTTTGTCAACTGAATGTGCAAACCTGTAGGGGGGTTGTGGGCCTTTGGCTGGCACGCTGCTGGTCCATTGTGATCAGTCAGTGTTGTTTCCCCTCCGAGGACCTCCTTTGGCTGTAGGCCTCTGAACTTATTTTAATAGATGAATCAATTGTGGTTAATTCCCCTATGTGGGTTTTTGTGGCCGTATGGGATGGGAAAAGTCCTATTGTACAAGGCTTTAATAATTGTAGCTCACATCATTGCTGTATCCCATCTTTGTATTACTGCTATTTGCAAGCGTTTCTTGTATAAACCTAATTAAAAAAAGGCCAAAAAAAGGCAAAAACTTTATTGCGCCACAAAAGTTTAATAAACTTTCAATTTAAAAAAAAAAAAATCAAAGATTTCCACCCCCCAAAAAACAAAAACAAAACAAAAAAAAGGGAAGTCAAGAACTACAACCGAAGAAATCCCAGCAGAAAAAGGCAACAGGGAAATACAACGGACTGCACCAATGATAATGACAGACAGGAGGGCGGAGGGAGGGTGAACTGTGGCTCAATGGAGAAGATTCTCTCAAAGAGCTACTGTTACGTAACTAAGCTATCTTTTTCAAGGATATCCTTTCCACTTAGCCACAACTTTGGAGCGATTTACATGCAGTACATGGGAGGAAAGAAACCCTGAACAGAGGATCAGTACAACAGACCTTGAACAGCAGCAAAGTCAAAGCCACGCTCTGCAAGAGACTATGTCGCCTACAGTGCTTTCTGAAAGTGCGAACAACACTCCAAGTAATGGCACAGATGTCAGGAAACATCACAAAAGAAAAAAAAGAAAAAAAAAAGGCTAGGGATAGTAATGCCATACAATAAAGTGCCTTTGACAACACCAGGAAGCTCCTTTCAATGCTTCTGGTATCAAAAAGAACTGGAAAGACATTGCTTAGACATAGAGACCACCCTAACAGGGTGAAGGAGACCGACAATAGAGAGGATTTTCTATAGTCCTTAGTACAATCCAGATAGAACTGCAAGAGCCTATGTACATCCAAGGCATGCAACAAGGCTTCCCCCTTATTAGAAGGGGTATCATAATCAATAAGGTCGATGAATATTTAATTCTGGTAACCGGGTAAGCCCACTGGGACCATTACCGTCCCTTTTTCAGGGGCGACCCGGAATTAACTACATACAGCAAAAGTACAATTACAGACAGTAGAATGTATACAGACACATTCATTGAGTTTCTCACTTTACAACATTCACTTTCAGTAACTGTTCACAATCCAATAACAAACATCTGTACAAGACATTTGTTAATCCATGTGAGACAGTTCTGGTTATAGATAATCACAGTAATAAGAGCAGGTGCAAATGGTGACTGAACGAAGGGTATCAGCAGTTGCATTGGTTGAGCTCAGACAGGTGCACCTTGAGCCCCTTTTTAAAACCCCCAAGGGAGGTGCATTCCTGTGGTTTTCCTGGGAGTGCATTCCAGAGGGGTCGGATGCTAGCAGTACATGACCTCTGTCCTTGGGAAGATCGGACTTTGGGTACATTAAGGAGCTGGTGGTTCAAGAATCTGAGGGTCCTCCCGTTAGGTTTCGTCAACAGCATTCCAGCCAGACTTTTGGGGGGGGGGGGCGCATTTTCCTGCCTAAGTTTGTAGGCCAGACATAGTGATGGGTACTGTAGTCGCCCTTCAAGCGGCTGCCATGAAAGGGCTTGCAGCAGCTAGCAGTGATGCTCACAGGGCTGGGCTCCTGATGCAAACCGGCTTACCCGTGGTACAGGGTTCTGAGCTTTTACATTTCTTCCCCTTTGACAGTGAGCAGTACCAGCGCACTCTAGAACACGGTAGGTAATAAAGTGCCAGTTACCACCTTTAGCTGGGATTCCTGTGTAAGAAAAGGGCTCATGTGATATAGCAGATCAAGTATCTGGTTCACATACTTGGTCAGCTGGTCAGTGTGAGCCTAAGGTGCAACTTTGATCTAAGGTTATGCCCAAGTACTTTATGGATTCAACCACCTCAACCTTTGATCTGTTGAAGAGAGTTGGTGTCAGGATTGATGATCTGTCGGGTCCCAAACTTGTTGGACTGAATAGCACTGCCTTTGGGGTTTTTTTGCCATTCAGTACGAGGCTGTCTCTCTCCTACCATGTTTTCATAAATTGCACTGTATATAGCCATGTAAATATTGTTCTGTATTTATCTGACTTTATTCATTGTATAATTTGCTCTTTTCTAATATGTATGAATTGTTATATTTTGTTACAATGTACTATCATTGCTGTATTTTTTTTTTCTCTGTACCCCCGGCCCCGAGTCGCACCTGAAAAACAAGCTTTTGCTCATAGTGCCTATCCTGGTTACCAACTTTTAAATAAATAAATAAACCAACCCTCAAGGAGTTGTAGGTCTTTTGTCAGCTCATGCTTCAATGTCACTACGTCTCTGTAGGACTTGTATAGTACTGCGTCGTCAGCATACAGGGTTATGTTTGCCTCAACACTGTAATTCAGCATGCATTAATAAATAAGGAGAATAGTAGGGGCCACAGGAAGGACCCCTGGGGGGACCCCCATCAAGTACTGGGTGTGTGTCAGATGACGCAACCTGCCATCTGACAAGTTGGATCCTTCCCAGGAGGTAGTCAGTTAACCACTGCACTGTCGGACAGTCTAGGCCTATCAGATTCTCGAGGGGTAGCTTGTGGTCTACTAGGTCGAAGGCCATGCTGAGGTCGATGAAGACCACACTAGTTAACTGGCCTTTATCGAGAGCTGAGAATGTGCCAGTGGTGAGGCTGACTAGGGCAATGTCTGTTCCATGTTTTTTCCTGAAACCGTGTTACCCAGACATGACTATATTGTGACTCTCAATGTAATCTATTATCTGGTTATAAACAACTCTCTCTAGTACCTTACTCAGGATGGAGAGGAGCGATATGGGTCGACAATTTTCAACTTTTTTGTGGGATCCACCTTTATGGAATGGTGTAACCAGAGCCACTTTTCAGAGTGCTGGGACGTTCCCTTCTACGAGGGATCTGTTAACCATGCGACAGGGGCAGCAATAGCTGGGGCAGCTGTTTTGAGTAATCTACGTTCTAACTTATCGTGCTCAGCAGATCCAGGGGGGTTTGATTTTCCCAAGTAATTTAATGACCTCTTGTCTTGATGTGAGCTTAAAGTGGAAGTTTGGGGAGGGGGGAGTTGTGTTAGACTTAGCTTGCATGGGTGGGGTGTCCCTGGGTGGTGGGTCTTAACTTTGCCTAGGTCGGTGAAGAAGGGATTGAATGCACTGGCGACTTCTACTAGGTTGTTTAAGCGACTGTCATTTGCGATCTCTCACATTCGCCCTGGGCTCAATGACTATTGATAAGAATTAATTTGCAACCAGAATTTTTTGGGGTCGGAGAGATTTTTTTTAGGAGGTCTCTGAGGTATTTTCTTTTTTTTGGCTGCTTTTAGCTTTTTAACATTTATTTCATAATTCTCTGAAAATGTGCCAGTCTCTGGGCAGATTTGTTGTTTTGAAGGTCCTCCACACCCTGTCTCTTTCCCTCATGTGTTTTTTTTTTTTTTATCTCAGGATAGCCATCTAGCATCCTGTACTTTTACTGTAAGTTCTCTCAGTGGGGCATGTTTATTTGCCGTTGACAGAACAACTGTTAATGAAGAAATCTAGAGCTGTATCCAAGTTTGGGACGTGCTTGATTTGTGGCCAATTAACCTCGGCTAGAGTTTCAAGAAAGGATTCCATGTTAAAGTTGAGTATTTCCGAGCCCAGAATATTCCTAGCGGTGGGGTATGGATGCTATTTTTCCATATTCTAAATGTTGGCAAGTGGTCGCTTATGGAATTGGCAAAGGTTCCTGCCAGTTTGAAGTTGTCGGGTTTTGTGGCCAGGATCCAGCCCAGTATGGAGTGGTTTCTTGTTTAGTCTCATAGGTTCCCAGATCAATTGAGTTAGGTCAGACTCCAGTGTGAGTTTTTTGTCTCTATTTGTGTGAGGCCCCCAGGGTATATTAAACTTGCCTAATATTACCTTCTCCTCCTTGGGGAGGTCAGATAGAATGGATAGAAGGGATTTTAGGGCATCTGTTGCAGCCCTGGGAGGGTTGTATACATCCAATTGTCAGGGGTTTGGTTCCACCCAACATCGGGGTTATGAACACAGCTTCACAGCTGGCATTGTCTAAGGCAAGTGTTATCAACTGGGAAGTGTTTAAAGAGGATCCTATCCTGCCTAAATATTCTGAAACCACTAATCTCAACCTCAAGATCAAGTATGTGGGGTTTGAGCCAGGTTTCTGAGATGGCTATTACATCCGGAGAGTACAGACGTACCCAGGCTTCTAGTTCATGCATCTTTGGTCTTAAGGCTAGTTATGTTCATGTGGGTTATCCTTAACCCTTTAGTGTTAGCCCAGTAAGACTTTGTCGGGGAGGTAATGCAAGCATTTGTTTGTGGGGGGGAGGCAGGGTTTGCCTCGATGTCACCTCCAAGTAGGAGTTTTAGTTTTGCCAGGATTTTGACTAAGAACCCTGGCCATGGGGGGGGGGGGGGGTGTCCTAGGACTACCTTCTCTTATGGAGTTCATTTAGGGTGTTGACATTAGGACATTCATGTTGAAGAGGGTCGGCTGTCTGCTAAGATTCCTGGTGTTTATGGAGCAGGATGTGGTCTAAGCCTAGGACCACCAGGATGTACAAGTCTGATTTAATTTGAAATCAGAGAACCCCCTCAGGCAGAAAATGAGGATTAGTCTGTAAGAAGACCTCAACTACATGAAAGATCAGATACTGGAGGGGGGTTCAGTGAAATGACCAGAACTTCAATTCTGAAATTCTGCATGCAGAAGTAACAGCCGCAATCAAGAGAGTTTTCCATGAAAGAAACCACATCTCAAGTTACAGCAGAGCCCCTGTACATGCTTCTCCACATCCTCTATTTGCTTTTTTGATAGCTGCCACACATTGGCCAATTATCTTTTGATTATGGCCCCAAGATACTTGGTCACAACATTAGCCATTTTAACTTCTAGTTCCCTTGGTTTATTCCTTGTCATCATGCGTATTACTTTACCTGTATCCTCTTTGAACATTACCTGACAGTTTTCTCTCCATTATTAACTTTGCTTGCTATTTTAGTTTACTGCCACAGAGATAAGATTAAAACGAAAAAACAATCTTGTTTACTGAACTTTAACCCCTCACCCTGGCAGACTTCTCTCAGTATTTTGTCCGCACTCAGTAGACAGGCATTACCAGTCTGAAGGCCATGTCTGTTTTTCCATTTTCACATACAGTTTCTTGTCCTTCTAAGCAACCTGCCCTTCTTGGGTTGGGCCGGCCATGCAGGACAACTCTACAAGGTCCTCGTTTGCTAACCCCACAATCCCTTTGGTGGCAATCCCAATGGCAGAGGCCATGAGAGTAAACAGACGGTCATCCTGGCAGCATTGTGATTTTGCTGGTTCCCCCTTCCATTTAATGATGGCACCATATGTCCTTTTGTGGCTTCAGACACAGCAGTGATTACGGGGGGAGAACAAGCTCTCTAGCTTTCCACAGGAATCACTGTGGTGCTGGATATGGCGCCATCCCTTCCTTGTGCTGGGAAGCACTGACATCAGCAGCACTTTCTCCCAGCACTGGCCACCTGACCATGCACCTGGAGTCCACCACCATGCAACTGGGCCAGTGGGCGGCTCGGAGGGCCATGTATTATGTGCAAGAAGACTGCTGGTGAAAAGGTCTTACTTGCTTCAAACATTAGAAGCCTACCTAGAACCCAAAAAACATGGAAATATTTTTTTCGTAATGTTAAAAACAAAACTGCAGGTATTTAGTAAACCACTAGGTAACAACATATGGTTAAACCATGGCATTATTTCTTTTATGCAGTCACAATCTGTTACAGACTTAAAATTTCTTTCGTTAAACATACCTTTTTCATTGCGAAGCAGCGACTGTCGCCCTGCACCAAGTAGGGACTGCACCCCTGGGGCACTTGGTGGAACTTCCTTGTCCAGTATGGGGCCGATTCGCTGGCATATTCGCAGCAAATGATCAGGAGCCACATGTTTGTTTGACAATACCTATCAAAAGGGTTTACATAAAAGATTAGAATAAGGTTGCTGCACCGAAGAGTGCCACAGACTTGTGGTATGCACACCAAATAATCCAAGTTAACACAAGTATTCATGTTCCCAATTCCAGATTTACCTCCTGTTATTTAAATAGTAGCTCAGAGAAACACAGAAACAGGCAAGAAAAACAAACATGTTATAGCCTTTTGCCTTTCGTGTTTTTTTATTTTTAATTTATACTTTATGCTCCCCTCCTCACAACCCCCAACTGCCAACTGACCACCCCCCCCCCAGCCCCATCACTCAGCTCCTAAGGTGGGTTTTACTTTGTGCTGTCCCTTGGCTTGTGGGATCGGTTCCCGGCCACCGGTGTGAAGCCAGAGGGGATCGATCTTCATCCTGCCACCGCGAGGTGTTTTTCCATTTTCCTCACTTCCTCCACATTGGCACAGACGTAGTCGTGCGTGCGTGGAGGCGTACTCGTGTTACATGGAGCCGCAGCACCCCTCCTTCCACTGGAGTCCCCAACCCGCACTACCCCTAGACCGCCACCTGTGGGCAGTCATTCGGTGGGACTACCAACCATCCCTCCCCAGGAGAGGAGAGCTGTTCTCAGGACGCTCAATCCTCCCTCCCCAGCGATCCGCCGCACCACTAACATAGGTCACCAGCGTGGCAGGAGATAAGGCATAATGCCTCAGCCCTCCACGCCACTGGGTCGACTCCCCTTTTTATTGATATGATTTTGTGAAAAGCATTACAATCAATTAACCTGGGTAAGAGCACTACACGAAGTAACTACAGCAGCTGATACACAGGATAAATGAGTTAGTTAACTTGCAATAACATGATGTAGGGCCAATTCCTTACAAAGCAAATTATAAAAGTTTAAAATCAAGACACGTGCAGCCAATGCTTTTACTGGTATCTTCCTAATATTTTCCAGCAATATGCCAGCAATTACAGCCTGTACTGGTATGACTCAATAGCATACAATGAGCTCCTATAGCTCTTGAGAAGTATGGATCTCAGCAAGCAGTCCTGCTACTGATGCCAAGAGTAAGCCATGTAACATCCACCACCACCACCACCATTCCATTTCTCCTCTTGGTCCTCAACCGGCCCCCTTCTCTCCCATTCCCTAAAGCCCAGTCACTCACCTTCTCAGGATTTCTTTCTTCTGCAAGTCTTCCATGAAATACCCCAGTGACAGGACCATCATGACTGGTCTGGTCCCTCTTGTGCACAATCTAGATTCAGAGGGGTACCTAGTTGGCAAGGAGAGCCTGCAGAGGATCAGAAATCATCGTGCAGGTTGGGGATTCTACCATCAGTTTTCTTACAGAGGTGTGCTGAGCAGTCAGACATACCCTACGAGTGAGGCTGCACCACGTGCGCATCTGACAGACCTACCCACAGATGAGTTGCTCTGTGGTAGGGACAGGTCACCCCCCCTCCCCCCGAGAGAGAAAACAGCAGTCCCAAGGAACACTCTTCCCCCGGCAGTCCCCCATGTGACCCAGCTAGATTCCAAACCTGAGCCGCTGGAATGAAAGGCGATAGCGCTACCCCACGGGGCAGCCCTGCCAACTTTTTTTTTTTTTTTTTATTTTGTCAACTTCATTTTTATTAAACTTTTCTTCATGGTCAAACAGAGGTTATCAGGCAGTTCTCACAATGAAGTTTTCATTGTGGTTATACAACAGAAGTGCATATATCACAGTCAGTATGGAGTGTGGCCCGCCTATATTCCAGTACCTGGCAGAGGTGCATTATCTCACTCTAAGGCCCAGTGCAAGTGGGAGTCCATAAGTTAAAACTAACCTGAAAACGGACACTCCGACTGGTTAATGCTGTGGCGGGGTGGGGGTGGGGGACAGGGGGCACCCAGGGTGGAAAATTAAAAGGGGGAGAGAACGAATACCCACATGGGAGGAGGCTAGTGTGGGATGTATGAACGCTGGGGTACCTTCCCCTTTATGGGGGGCGTGGGGGAGGGCAGAGTAACTGAAAAATGGCTAAAAGCCATTTTCCGGGAGAATATGAATCAGATCATAAGTGCTGATACGGCTAATGTGGGTTACTTAAGGAACCAGTGTGTCGGGTCCTGAGACCCAGCATGCAGAAGCCAAATATTCCACTTAGAAGAGAAACTCTCGATTCGTCCATTCAGAGTGAAAGTAATTTTCTCCATAATGTATATCTGCCCAATGAGTTTGTGCCAAGCCAGGATCTCAGGGTCTGGGGGGGTTAGCCAAAGGAGAGTACAGTTCCAGCCCCCACCCACAGTGGTCAGCAGAATACCAGTAGTTCCCAAAGCCCCTCAGGAACTGGAGCGACAAAAATAATTCTGCAGTTACAGGGAGTGGTCTACGGTAGAATTCTAAGAGTTCAGATTCCAGGGCCTTGAAGAAAGGCCTAAGGACCGGGCAGGCCCACACAACATGGGTGTGAGTTGCCCAGGTTTCACCACAGTTTTGGCAGCAACAGGCAGAGTGCGATGCTGTGATATGCAAAGTAATGACTGAAGTCTGGAAGTATCTGAAGAGCTGTTTCCAACTATACTCTCTCCACTGGTGGGAGCTTGTAATCTTCGCAGTGGCCTGGCAGGCACTCCGCCAGGTCTCAGCGAAGATCACAGTGCCCTATTCCTCTTCTTACTTCCGTATGCGAGGATAGGCCTGTTCTAACAAAGATTAGGTAATGCTGGTAGGTTGCTGGAGAGCAGACCCACGTGGTACAGACTAAATGTAATGTTGAATGTGAAGGTATCCAAAGAATTTCCAGTTGTGCAGACCAAACTGAGCTTAAAACTCGGAAGAGGAGGACTCCTGTGTCCTGAATCAGCTGGGAAAGGAACTGCAGGGAGTATCTTCCCTATGATACCCAGGACCCAACTGGTCGGGGTGAAATTCTCCAGCATCTGCATTAGGCAAAGCAACATTAGGAAAGGGACTGGGTGTAGGGACATTCTGATAATATACCAGATCCGCTGTTAGTCACTGAGCCAGGGATTACCTCTTCTATGTGTCCCCACGCGTAGCAATAGAGTGATGCACCACACATATGTGGTCAAGATTTGGGAGGAATTCCCTAATTCTATCCAGGCATCTATGGAGGTGCCCAGGTGTCTGTAAAGCATAAGGTGGATCTGGGCAGCCCAGCAGTACAACCAGAGTTCAGGTAAGGAGAATCCACCCGCCTTTTTCGGGACTGTCAAGAGTTTTCATTTTTTATCCAGGGTCCCTGCCCGCACCAGATACATGTCTCTGCTCCACAGGTGTCAGGAGGACAATGGTATACGTACTGGAATAAGGTAAAAAGCCCTTGGGAGGGTCACCATCCAACCAACATCCACCCTTCTAAATAAACTTGGTGGGAGCGTGCTCCAGCGAATAAAGTCCTGCATTAGTTGTTGTCAGCTGTGTGAGGTTCTGGTATGTGCCCCAATTGGCGCTGGTCACAAAATGCCGGCAGCAGGGATGGCAGGATCAACCAGATAAAATACTTAGCCTTCAGGTACAATTTTTATTTTTGGCAGAAAGCCTAATTGGGGGCTGCCCCACACTATGGTGTGGAGCATTTGCAAGTGGATGCTTCCTTTTAAGGACCCAGCTAAAAGGGTATTGCATTCAGATTATGGGAGAGGACAGGTAGTGGAAGCCAAGAGTCTTGGTTTTGCCAGTGTTCGTCCAGTAGCCGGAGACCTCACCATACAACTGCAGCAGAGCAAAGACCTTTGGGAGGGCCTCCTCTGGGTTTGTGAGGTACAGAAGAATGTCATCTGCATATAATTCAATACAGTGTTCTGTACCAGAGACCCATACTCCCTGAAACTGGTCAGGGTCTCAAGACTGTTTCTGCTCATTGCAGCCTATGTAGAATCCCTCACACAAGCTAAGGGAACAACCCTGCTGGAAGCCCCTCTGCACAGCAAAATCTGCAGAAGGATGGCCATTCATCTTTACACATGCACGAGGTGAGGCGCAGATTTTCTGCAGCAGCTGAATGAAGGGGAACAGGAGTCCAAGCTGCGCTAACACCATGTATAGGAACGGCCAAGACACCCAGTGAAAAGCCTAATCAGCGTCGAAGCTAAGGAGGAGTGAGGGGGTCGAGGTCATATGCATCTAGTGTAAAATATGCACTGTACTGCAAGTATGGTTGGTAGTAGTCCAGAGCACACAAACCCAATCTGATCCTGACCAATGAGGGAGTGGAGCAGCTTATCCAGCCTATGGGCCAGTACTGCCATGAAGTGTTTAATCAACATTTAAAACCAAGATAAAGGCAGTAGGAGGTGCATTGGAGTGGGTTTTTCCCAGGTTTCAAAATAACCAATATTGTAGCGTGGAACCAGGATTTGGGTGGGGGGCATCAGAGACGGCTGCCAGAAGTGGATGTGTTATGAAGTCTCAGGCGAAATTTATAAATTTCTGCTCCACAGCCATCCGGACCTGGGGCCCGTATAGTTTTCGATTTTCGGATTACCTAGTCCAGCTCATCAGCGGTGATGGGAGCAAGTGAGATCTTCCTCTCTGGGGTCAAGGCCTGAAGCTTAATTGGAGTCCAGAAATGCTACCGTCTTTCTGGGGGCCTCAGTCTCTGGCATGTACAGAGACTTGTAGTACATGCAGAAGGCATCGGCTATCATTCTAAATTGTGTGCCAGACAATGATAACTGGATGGAGCAAGGCAAGAATAGTTACCATCTTTGTTTCCGTGGCAGGAAAGCCAACAATCTGAAAGATGGGCACCTATTTCATAGCACCTCTGTCTGAGGAACGTAAGGAAAATTTCTGTTTCTTGAAGAAAGAGGGCATCTAATTCAGTCCTTACTTTCTTCAGCTGCTGGGAGACCAAAGTGTCTCCCTGCTGATGAGCCATCTGCAGGAAATTAAGGGCGTCTTCTAACTGGGACTGCCGTTTCTGCCATTTTTTATCCGTTGTGGTGAATTGTATAATTAAGCCCATGCAAACTATATTTAAGGTATACCACTGGACGGCATGCAAGGTATTCGTATGGGATGGGGTTGTCCGCCAGGATTTCTCCTACCATCCCCTTGAGGAGGGACTGAAATTCAGGGGATTTGAGGTAGTAGGGGTTACGACTCCACCTTGTGTCCCTGCCCTCCAGGCCCCAGTCCCAAAGACAGGTGAAGGGAGAGTGGTCTGAGAACAGCATGGCACAGGACGAAAACTGTGAGACAGACTCCACTCAAGTATAAAGGTGGCCAATGTGTTTTAGTTCATTTGATTGGACTAATGAGGTTATTCAAATTAAGGGAACAGAGTTCTAACACAGGTGAAGCATTGGTGAAATGAGAGGAAGTGAGATATGAAGCCCAGGAGCACCCCCAAACACACCCTCGGGGACACCCTCCCTGCCCCAGCCGAACAAACCAAATTGTTCTGTTGACCACTAAGCTGCTGAGGTGTGTGGGGGGGGGTGGGACAGGGAGTAATGGGGAAGGGGGTGAGTGTAACTACTCAATCCTGGGATCGCGGAATGTAGCCTGCAGAGGACAGGACGCCCTAATGAATTACAAACAAGTAACACAATCATTAACAGGAACAAAACCATTGAGCCAACTGTGCCCCAACAGTGGCTTCCAGGGCTGAGGTCCTAAGAAGGACCCTGTGAGCAGGCCACAGCCTGTCAGGAGGGTAAACCTCTTAGGAAGGAGCCTCCAGCCAGAATCAGCTAGGGAAAGGTGATGGGTCACATGCCACATCTCCAACTGAGAACACTTTGTACTGCAGGGTAATGAGGGCTAAGGAGAACGAGGGCCCCCAATGAGAGCACAATTACCCCAAAAGTGAGAGGAATGCAAGTTAAATAATGCACAGTCAGCCTGGTGGCGCTGAGGGTTGAGGCATCTGCCTTACCTCGTGCCACGCCAGCGACCAGTGTTCATGAATGGACTCTAGTTGCCAGGGGTTGGCTAGGGAGGAGAGGATCGGGCGTCCAATGGACTACTCTCCTCTCCTGGGGAGGGTGGGTTGTGACTCCTGCAGTTCTGACTGGAAGCATCGCAGCTAGCGGGGTCATGTTCTCACGCGTAGGAGCAGCACGGCAGACGCCCTGCACGTGAGTGAGGACGCCACACGCCTGCGCCTCCGGGAACCAAAGAAAAGAGGAAAAAAACTGCCACCCGGGAAGGAGAAAGCAGGTCCTGTGAACTAGCCCCCACGCTCAGTGCCGGACCAATCCCAGCCAACCACTGGTTCTCCTCCTCGCTTTTGCTGCACGCTAGATTGTAGATAGAGCACCTGTTGGAAGTTGGCGGCCACACCTCGGTGGGTTCAGAGCTGGGGAAATAGCAAGTCGGGGTGAGGTAGGGGAACACCCTGGGAACAGTGGTTCAGTCTGGGAGGGGTTTCACTCAAGTAGGAGAAGGCTGGCGTCCCCGTGTCCTTCCAGAGAGAATCATAAGGGGCCAGTGAAGGAGCATAAAGAAAGCTTAAAAAAAAAAAAAGTTAAATAATGCATTGTATGCACTGTATTGGCCAGGCTTGGGAGCCCCCAGAACAACTAAAATCAACAGGTGGCTGCAATAGTAAAGACTTATAAGTAGCAATAACACAATAAGTATGGTCTGTTGTGAACTTAATATATGCAAGGCTGCAGACCTTACAAGTCTCATAAGATGGGGCAGCCTATGGTAGGAAAAATAGGAGGCAAGGAAATACCATTCCCAGGGTGGGAGGTATGCAAACTCTGAGGGCTAAAGTTAGTTTTGCCCCAGAAATAGCTGAACTTGTCCCTTCACATGGTGAACTGGGAGCGAGTGAGGTCCACATTCCTAATGTCTGCTGGACTCAGGGTGGTCCATAAACTCAGAAGGCAATGTCAAACAGTGTTTGGGGGGGTTCAGGACCTCCCAGGGCCCCAGGAAGGCACTGCCTTCCCCATGCTTACCCTCTGCCAGCCCCCTGCTCCAAAAATATCCCCTCCCCGCTACTACCACCAACAGGCACTTGGTGATCTCACCTGAAAATAATCCAATAGACTTCCCCCATGCCATATACCACAGGGCTGCCTTATTCGAGTTTCAAGGTAGAGTGCCAAATGGCTGTCCTGGCGTCAGCTGTGTGAAACAAGGCTACAGTTAGAAATGTGGAGGTGCCGGCTCATCGGCACAGCGGTTGGATTTCCGCTTGCGATGCCAGTGACCCAGGTTCGGGAACGGACTCGGGTCGCTGGAGAGCCGGAGCTGGGAGGAGCAGGCCGAGTCTCCCAAGACTGCTCGCCTACTCCAGGGGAGGGACGCGTCGCTGTCTGGCACCCTGGCAGAGGCCGGGAGACCAGCAGCAGAGCCTCAATGTACATGGGGCGTGTGAACATCGGCCACGCTAGACGCTTGTGGCGCACTACGCCTGGGAAAAGCAGAAAATCTGGCCCCTGGTCCTATGATGATGGCTACCTGCTCCTGTTGGTCTGAGATGCCCTGTCGCCTCCAAATCCACCTCAGCAGCACTCAGGACTGATGCCTGGTCGCTGGTTGCCCCCCCTCCCGGCGCCTTCCCCTGGAGTCAGGAGGGACCCACCAGCGAAGGGATATGCCGGGCCACCCTTGAGTCAGCTGCGATCTGAGGTGTGGGGAGGAGGGACAGGCCGAGGGGGTCGCAGGTAGCATGAGCAGCCGGAAGGGGTGGCGAACTAGGAGGCAGGAAGGAGGGATAAATACATAACGTAAAAAAGAAATGTGGAGGTGCACAGCCAGCTGCAGCAAGACCACCATACACATGGGGCAGCAGCTGTGTGTTAGCAGAACGAAGTGGAGGGCCACACAGTGCTGCTTTTGGAAGCTCTGGCATCGGAAGAGGGGGCAGCTGTCATATAGGAGTGCAGAACCCCGCTCGAGGTCCCCTCATCAGGCCATTATCACCAGGGGGTTGTCCAAAGGAGCAGCTCCAGGATCAGTCTAGGAAAGAGCCAGCACAACTGTGAAATTACATTGCAGAAATTAATTGCAACTGCCAGCAGGGGAACAGAAACAGGGAGGGAAAGCAGCAGAGGAGCTGGGGGCCAGAGAAGTGGGAAAAGAAAGGGAGCCCCAGGAACCAAACAACCACCCACCTCACCGAAAGGAGTTCAGTGTCGCTTTTTTGTTGCAATTTCCTGTGCATCCGTTCAGAGTACAGAAAAATATAGTTCAATACATTCACAGTGTAGGGTATAGGATCATTTGAGGTACAATTTCATAGATGCAAATACTTACGGGTAGCAAAGAACTCGCACATGACCCAGGATACGGGGAGATATTTCCCGCTTAGAGCCTTTAAACATTAATTGCCTAGACTATACTCAGTAGTGTTTACCCAAGGGAATACCCTTAAAACTGGGAGTATGTCCAGGGAAGGGGGGCCACTAGCACCAACCAGTCAGGCCATTCCCAATCAAGAACACCATTATAAACTAAAGGTGCCGTGAATTTTGGCCTAATTGTGTTTGTACTCCCTCAATTATAACCCAACCTCAAGAAGCCCAAAGTGTATCACTGGGCTTTTAATGAGGAGTGTAGCTATTATGGTGTCAGTGGACAAAGGTACATGATGTAGAGCACCCAGCCGTTCCAGGGAGAATTGAACAATTCTGTTTTGTCCTTAAGTTAGTAATTTTTTTTTCCATATCGTAAATCTGGATTATTATATCCCTCCATGTTTTGGCTGAAGGGAGTTTGGATGCAAGACAAAGTTTGACTTTTTTTTTTTTTTTTTTTATATAGCAGCTATAAACCAGATTCTCAGCCTATACCATGACAGAGGGTTGAGATGTCCACAAGAATGGTCCAAAAGCTAAATTTTCTCCACTGTAAGGTGCCTCCAAAAGCTCCCCCAGCTCACCCTGCAAATCCCCAAAGAAAAGTGTTGGCATCGGGCAGGACCACATGACATGGGTAAGGTGCGCTCTGGGTTTGCCACATCCCCTCCAGCAGGACATGTCCCATGTTGGCGAGTAGTGCGTGGTTATAACCGGTATTCTAAAATAGCGCAAATAGTGCTTCCAAGCATACTTTCTCCATTGATACGAGCTGGTTATTTTAGAAATGCAACGGCAGGCCTTGTGCCAGGAATGATCCAAGAGAGGAATATTTAACTTTTTCTCCCCATTTCAATAATGTCTACAGAAGACTGAGCTGCTGTGTTCAATAAGGACTTAAAAAGTAGAAAGAGTATATGTGGAACTGGGCTCATCTATGTTACGGTAATTAAGAACTGTATTATGGGTGGATAGGTATTCGGGAAACAAGAGACATGAAGGGAGACCATCAGCGTGATGTCACAGCTGAAGATACCCAAGGTAATCTATTGATCGGAGCCCAAATGTAGTCCATAAATCCAATAAGGAACACATTCCTCCCTCGGACAGGAGTTGGTGCAGGTAATGTAGGAGGTTCTCTAACACTTTCAGAATGTCTGGTCAGTGTGAGCCAGGAGAAAAGATTCTTGGCGTTAGATATGACAGCAAAGTCACTTCACTGAAGAGCTATTAGTAGTAGTCTGGCCAGGTTCTGCTGCAGTGGCTTGTAAATGTTTAATCATGTCCTGCATAACATTGTTGATTGTTATTTTCGGATGGGCTTTCTGATTCAGTTAACCGATCTGGACCAGGATTGCTGGGCAAGCTTCGCTGCTAGTGTCGGACACGGCTGCTGTCACTGGCTTGGAGGCATCACTGACATCTATCCCTTGCTTGCCGAGTTCTTTCACCATTGCCTCAGCTGAGTCAAACATCTGTGTTCCATCCAGAAAGGAGGCATTCCTTCATAATTATGATAATTTCCTTTTCTGTTAGCCTCAACGTTGTAAGTGGTGAGTTAGTATATGGGTAATGAACACCCCCTACTGGGGTTCTAGATGGAATAACCAGGAATTATCAATACCTAAGACTTACTTTCTCTCAGACAGTTTCTTTTGTAAAAACACTGTGATGCAACTCTTCAAGACAAAAAATACCAATAGCCCTGAGGAGATTCAATCTCAAATATGGAGGGGTATTACCATCCCCCTGCTAAGAGTAACAGAGGCAAAATACAATGCCCAGATTCTTTATGGCTCTGAAATACGGGACCATAAATATTTGGAGTAACTGGATAAACCAGTCATGCAAACTTTACGATGGGCAATGAGCTTTCCTAAAACCGCCTCGGCCTATTTTGTCCATGAAGAGCTGGGCCTTCCTAAAATCCATACTCTTGCTGAAGCTACAGTAATATATTTCTGGATTAAAATAAATACAATTTCAAAGGTCAGACTTGTCAGAAAGTTTCTGGAGAAATACATTTTTTGGGAGCTGATAGATTGTAAGAAATCCAAATGGCTTTCATCGCTTAAAGGCATTTCAAATTATGCAGGCTGTCTGGGTCTATTCTATCTTACTTTTCAGAACAAGCAATCGCTGACCAATATAAATCATACAAAAAAATGTATTGATGAATAAACTAAATGACTCAGACAAAATTGCCCAATCCAGATTTGCACTTTGGTACAGCAGCAATGATTGTTGCCATTTTTTCCATTACTATCAGAAAGTTCTCAAAAACCCAATACTTTATGAAACTTACACAAAATTCAGAATCTTTTTTTTTTTTTTTATTCTAATCCGTTATCTGCAAGATTGAATAGAGCAAACAATCCCACGTTCTCATTATGCTACTGTAAGGGTAATGAGAATGAAGACTTGTTACATGTTATGTTAAGATGCAGATGGTACAACGCTGAGAGAAGGAAATGGATTGAGCCAATTCTTTCTTCCATTGACCACTGCGATGATACTGTGTTGCTGAGAATTCTGTTCACTGTAGAAAATGAATACATCATAAAAAGAACCGACTTTTTTTTTTATTACTTGGTATACAAAAAACAAAAAAATGACTAGAACCATTTTAACCATATGAATTCTTCTGCACAGATTTAATACCTAGGTAGAGGTACTGTAATAGACTGCTAAATGTATAAGGATACCGTAATAGGCTGCTGAATGAATAAGGATTTTAGAAAGTTGTAACATCCATTTCTTCTTCTGCAATTTTGTAATGATCCTCTCTTTTAACTGATCGAACAATAAAATATCAATACCAATACCCTACTGGGGTAGTAGCATAGCTCAAAGCTGTCAATTACCATAGGACCTTGGACACATGAGCATTCCAAGATCACCGATTCTCCAGTCACATTTGCCCATGCAGTACCTACACACATCTATGTAACCAGTAATCTCTATGCCGCCAAGGTCAGTGAACGCTCTCCTTATCCTAACACAAGCAACTTAGAGGTGCAAAGAACACATTATAAAAAAAGTGAATGGATGGCCCACCTCATTCTGGAGAGCTAGCTGACAGTCTTGCTGACCAATTAGTCTGCATCTGTTCTTAAGCTTCCAACCACCGATTCTTTGACATGGTTTGTCTGCTGTTGATAGCACTTGTGACAGAAGTAAGTTCAACACCAGCTCCATGGTGCCGAGCAATGATGCATCGCTCTGGCATGCTGGCAATCCAGGTGCATGCCCAAAGCCCAGATGTCAGGAGTGGAAACCGACAGGGAGGGATTTCAGAGTGTCCTTTGGACGCTTTCCTCCCAGAGTGGGGTAGTAGCTGCATTGTTTCTATAGCAGATCCTGGTGGGGACTTGTGGCGATGTCCTTGGCGGCACGACTAACCACATGCTGCCATGCATCTCTGCCCCAGGACACTGCTGCAACTACATGCATCAGTGGGAGGTGGGTGGGACAGAAAACTTAAAATACCCATCCAAGCCAGTCTGATGACGGCTGCCCATCCCACCACGCATCCCCACAGCGTACTACTCCCATCTCCCATGTCTGTAGTTCCAGACGGATCAGAGACAGTTACTCCTTTACCCTGTGCCCCCCCTTTGGCAGAAGGGAGGGCCCCCCAGCAGGGATAAGCTGGAACCCTTCAGACAACAGGTAATGCAGGATCCAGGTAGCGGGAGCAGGCAGCAGGGGTGAGATTGGTGGGCATCACGAGCATGTGCAGCCCAAAGAAGTGGCAGGCTGGGGGACCACGGTAGGTTGAAAGAAAAAAAAAAAAAAAACAGATTACTCACCCGCAACAGTAGTTCTAGGAGTGGAATATGTTGTTCATCCACACTTACTGGCATGTCCCTTTCCCCTTTAAGAATCACCAGAAGTCTTCAAGCTGGCTCCTCCCACCCACCCGGGTGGTATAACCATTGGCTCCGCCCCATGATGCCAGATCTTAGCCCGCTGGAAGCCAGGTTTGTGTGTCCGCAGCCGAGGAAGTCGGGTGGGTCCATGCGGATGAACAACATATACCACTCCTAGAACTACTGTTACAGGTGAGTAACCTGTTTTTCTAGGATCGTGGATATGTTGTCCATCCACACTTACTGGCAGACTCCTAGCAGTTCTCTGGGAGGAGGGAGGGAGGCAATGCGCACCCCCCCCCCCAACTGATACTCACTTGGGAAATAGAGATTGGAGAACTGAGGCTCAAAAACCAGCATCCCGGTGTGACTCAAGGTCGATGTGGTAATGAAGGGGTTTGTCGACTTCCAGGTAGCAGCCAGACAGATTTCCTGGATAGGGATGTCCCTGGAAGCAGCCACTGATGCAGCTGTACGGTGGGCAGAATAAGCTCTTATCCCTCTGGGAGGCTCCATGCCCGCCAACTCATAGCACAAACTTATGCAAGATGTAATCCACCTTGCAACAGTCTGTTTCGCTGCAGGTCTGCCAGAAGCGGCTTCAATGTAGGTGACAAACAGCTGGTGAACTTCTCCCCGAATTTCCGCGGCGCTCTCCTTATAATAGGAGAACGTACCTCTCAGGTCCAAAGTATGGAGCCTGTACTCAGCCTCCAACGTGTAATTAGGGTAGTATACTGGCAGAGTTAACACCTGGTTAAGGTGAAACTCTGCCACCACTTTCGGAAGAAATTTCGGGTGGGGGCACAGGACAACCTTGTCCCTGTGGAAGACCAGATAAGAGAGTCCACCGAAAGTGCCGGTGGAGTTCCCTGTCCTTCTGGCAGACATGATAGCCACCAGGAAGGCCATCTTCCATGACAAGTGCGACAACGCACACTTGTGCATTGGTTCATGTGGCTTGCCCATGAGCTTTGCCAGTACCAGCAGTAGATCCCACAGAGGTGGAGGTTCATGCACCGGAGGGGATATGTGATCCAGGCCTTTGAAAAAGCGCCCGACCACTGTCTCCTGCGCCAGCGTCGGCTGACCAGCCCACGCCCGCTAAGCAGAGACTGCTGCCAGGTGCACCCTAAGGGTCGATGACCGAAGACCCCCTTTAGAGCTAGACCAAAAGTAGTTGAGAATGTTAGCCACCGGACAGGACAGAGGGCGCAGGCCCTTACCTGACACCCAAAGCCAAACCTTTTCCATTTGAAGGCATAACATTTCCTGGTCGATTCTTTCTGAATGCTTCCGCCATGGTGAGGACATCATCAGAAAGACCCAAAGCCTGGAACTCTAGCCGCCCAGGTACCAGGCTGTGAGGTGCAGGGATTGAAGGTCCAGATGGTATACCTTCCCCTAATTGAGAGAGATCAGGTCCGGGCGTGCTGGAAGCCGCTCCGGAGGCCTGCAGCTGAGGCTGAGGACATCTGGATACCAGAACTGGTGGGGCCAGTCTGGAGCTACGAGAATCACCTTCGCCTTGTCCCTCCTCATCTTGAGAAGCACCCTGTGAATCAACGGAAATGGAGGGAAGGCATAGAAGAGGCCTGGGGTCCACGGCCTCGAGAAGGCATCCCCCTGCAGCGAGCCCTGCTGAGGGGGGGCGGGCATGAAACAGCCTCAGCTTGGTGTTTTCCCTGGAGGCAAACAGGTCAACCATCGGTTTGCCCCAGTGGGAGAACAGGCTATAAGCCACCTCTGGATGGAGAAACCACTCGTGGGATGTCTTGCCCAAGCGGCTGAGAGCATCCGCCAGATGGTTTGAGGCTCCTGCCACATGAATCGCTAGGAGATCCGCCTCCAAATGTCTGATGAGGGTCCAGATGAGGAGCACCTCCCTGCAAAGCAGACAGGAGTGCATGCCGCCCTGTTTGTTGAGGTAGTACATGGCCATGGTATTGTCCGTCTGGACTTGAACCACTTGACTCCGGAGCGGAGGAGCGAAAGCTGACAGTGCCAGTCTGACGGCTCTGAGCTCCAACAGATTGATATGGTATCAGGATTCCTCGGGGGTCCGGAACCCATGGGCCCTTTTGTCCCCATGTGGGCTCCACAGCCCATGAGAGAGACACTGGTCATGAGGACGGCCGATGACTCTGGGTGGACAAACAGTATCCCTTCCTGCAACCGGTCTGGGGCGTTCCACCATTGGAGAGTGTCCCACATCTTCTGGGTTACAGTGATCAGCTGACTGAAATGACTGTGGCACTGAGTCCTGTGGGCAGCCAGCTTCCACTGGAGGGGGCACATGTGCCACTGGGCCCAATGGACCACAGAGGTGCACGCCGCCATGAAACCCAGAAGGCACAGAAAGTCCCGGGCAGGGTGCAATTGCCCAACCAGAAATGACTGGACAAAGGAGGAGAGAACCTCTGCCCCGTCCACTGGAAGCCAAGCTCTGGCTTGAAGAGAGTCTAGCTCTGCCCCGATGGAGCACATCACCTGAGAAGGCATGCGTTCTGACTTGAGCCAAGTTGGGAGCAAGTCTGGAGGGCCAGGTCCCTGAACCTCTCCACCTCCTGCTGGGTGGGACCTGCTAAGAGCCAATCGTCGAGGTAGGGGTAGGGGTAAATTCTACCCCCCCCGATGCCTGAGATGGGCTGCCACCACTGCGATGCATTTGATGAAGACCCGTGGGGCCGATGACAGGCCGAACAGCATGGCTCAGAACTTGTATAGGGTCCCTTCGGCTCTGAAGCGGAGGAATCGCCAATGAGACGGACAGATTGGGATGTGAAAGTATGCGTCCTGCAGATTCAATAAACAGAACCAAATGTTTCACTCTAAGGATGGTATGATCTGGGACAGAGTGACCATCCGAAATGTGCGTGACCCGAGATACTGATTCAGGTCGTGCAGATCTAGAATGGGGCGACAGCCCCCAATCCACTTGGGCACCAGGAAGTACCTGGAGACAAAACCTGGGTCTGCTGGAGAATCCATCACTGGAGCTACTAGCCTCCATGAGGAGGAGCTGAGTGATGTCGTCTCGGAGAGCCGACTGAATATGGATGGATACTCTTTCCTCCCGAGGGGCGCAGGCTCGAATTCCAGAGGCAATTGCTGACCAGTCACTTCCAAAACCCACCTGTCCGTGGTAATAACGGACCAGGTGGAAAGAAAGTGGTGGAGCCGGCCCCCCCCCACGGGAGGACCCAGAGCTGGTGTGACGGAGAGGGGGTGGCAGCCCCGGCCCCGTCACTGGGCAGGCTTGGAGGAGAAGGAGGATCCAGGACCTGAACCTTGGCCTCCTTTATGTGCCTGGGAGGGCCCGGGCTTAGGCCGGAGGCGCCAAGCTTGAACCTGCTGCTGCTGCTGCACTCCTTGAAAGGAGGGTTGTTGTGCCGCAGGGGAAAGAATGCCGAAAAGGCTTCTTCTGTTGTTTCTTGCCCGAAGAACCGTTAGCAGAAGTAGCGTCCAAGGTGGCATTGGACTGCTCCATACACTGGAGGTGACCAACCACACCTGGGCCGAAAAGGTCGGTGCCCAGGAAAGGAACATCAGCCAGTTTGTGCCAAGTATCTGCCGGAAAAGAGGAGAGTCTCAGCCAAGCCCTGCGATGAGAGGCAACTGCGGCTGCCATCGAGCGGGCACAAGAATCCCCAATGTCCAGGGAGGTCTGAAGCTGCTGTTTGTCAACAGCCCGGCCCTGATCTCAGACCTGCTTGACCGTGGTCTGCAAGTCCACAGGGAGGTGTGGGAGGACTTCATCCAAAGACCCCAAGAGGGCATGGGAGAAGTGTGCCATGACGACGGCTGAACTTGCCTGACAAAGGCCTAAAGATAAGGCCGCACAGACCTTTCGAGCTGAATGATCCAAGAGTTTGGATTCTTTTCGGGAGGTCGGTCAGTGTCAGCAGAACACAGAGGCGGCCACCAAGCTCTCGGCCGAAGGGTGCTCTGTGAACCCCACAAGGGACCCCATGGGCACCGCATACTTACGGGCCATGCGGGCAGATGGAGCTGGACAGGAGGCAGGGCACTGCCAAAGTTCTAAGGCCACTCCAACTATGGCCTCGGCCACAAGAAAGGCCTCAGACGGGGTATCCCCTCTCGAGGGTGTCCGTGAGGCGGTACTACGGCTTTTTCTGGATAGGTTCCGGGGCATCCCTGTAGACTCAAAGATGAGGCAGAGAATGCCCTGAAAGGACGAAAGACCTTCCTCCGTCTCCAACCCACCGGCCGATTCGTCATCCCAGGGATGAGAATATAGGCCAGTCTCATCCGAATCCGAGGAATCCGGATACAACAGTTGACTGCTCAGCTCACCTTTGACCTGCCGAGAGCAGTCTGCGGTGACAGTGACCAAGAGATGCCGGGGAAGCCCAGTGTCTGGTCTATCTTCCTTAGAAGGAGCCCCTCCCACAGGCTGCTTGGGTGGTGGTTCCACCACAATTGATGCAGAGACCGGTTTAGGCCAAACCGCATGTGAGGGAGCAGACTTAAACTGGCTCCAAAAGAGTCAGCTTCAGCCTAGGAGGCGAAAGCCAAGTAATGGCCGGTGTAGAAGCCGGGGTCGGCTTGTGCCAGGATAAAATCAGCTGCTGCCAGATGAGGTCCTCATAGCGCCCGAGTTTCCACCAGAGCCTCTCCTCATCTGAGGACGACGAGGACAACCGATGGTGTCGCCTCTTATGAGCGCTTGTGGCTCTTCCTCGGCCTGTCAGTCAAGGGAGTCTTAGACCTTGATCGAGATCAGACGGGCCATCTGTCCGCCAGGAGACACCGCAGGACCGTGATTTCCAGGGTCGGGATCACTTTGATGGGATTCCCAGCGGGCTGGGTCTCCTCATCGGGAAAAGAAAGGACCAGAGTACGACTGAGAAAACTGTCTACTGGAGTCGGCGACAATGGGTCGATCAGGTTGATAATTATTTCAACCTTGTCGATCGACACTCCGGTTGACTGGCCAGACGGCAAAGCTGAGAAGCCAGCAGCCGAAGAAGCAATTTCGACCGAAGTCGAGACTGCCGGTTCCTGGGACCGAGATCTCTCCCGATCCCAAGAACATCTTCGCTGAGACGAAGGCAATCCCGGGTCCTTTTCCCGCTTACGGGACCAAGAGGAGTGCGTGCCTGCAGGACCCTCTCCCGTAGTCTGGAGAGACTAGCACAGCTCTCGGAAGGAACCCGAGAAGGTGGAGCCCAGGTTGAGCGGAATGAAGAAGCTTCGAGAGGAAGATTCCCCGGCACAAGCCGCTTCCTCCTAGAGGGCTTGCATGCATTCCAATTGCTCGGTGGATCCCGTGGCTGTGGAAACCTCCCACTGAGCTTCCTTTAATTTCACGAGAAGGTTCTGTTTTTCCGGCCTCCCCAACTTCAGGCGTGCAAGACGGTCGTCGAGGACGTTAGGGTGATATGCAAGACACAAAAAAATAAATAAATAAAATAATCGCACTTCAGGGTGTCTTGGTGGACACCCAAGCAATAGATGCACGCAGTGTGGGGATCGATGTGCAACATTTTCTAGCCGCACAAACACCGGCGAAATCTGGGGGAAGACTTGTCTTCCATAATCAAAGATAAGCAGTTGCGATCACCAATGCGAACTAGACATAATTTTGAAATAACCGAAGGTTTTGAAGCCGGGGCCTACAAAATGCAGGAGCACTAAGGAGGCAACCTGAATCTTCCAGTGGAAAGGAAGATCTGGCGTCATGGGGCGGAGCCGAGAGTTATACCACCCGGGTGGGTGGGAGGAGCCAGCTTGAAGACTTCCGGTGATTCTTAAAGGGGAAAGGGACATGCCATTAAGTGTGGATGAACAACATATCCACGATCCTAGAAACAGATAATGCAAAAAAAATTTAGCACTAAGCATAAACTGAACAAAATAAATTAAGCACTAACCTGTAATGGTGAAGCACCACGATGTTCAAAAATCGCAGCCCGTTAACCTGCATGCCGGTAGCCCAATAAAATGCTAATGTTTTCACTGTTAGACAATTCCACATAACCAGCTATAATCACATACAAAAACAACTCTGATGAAATCCAAAATCCTTCGATATATCAGACAAGATTCGCCCAACAGGAGCCAGGAGCATGCAGGAGTAGCCCCAATGACAATGCTGGAGCTAGTAGAAAAGAAAATGATGGCAAGTATGAAGGAATTTCTCCTTTCTGTATCGCTCAATGCTGTCATTGAGGAATTAGAACATAAGGGTTCTAAAAAGCTGTATCCATTTCTAATCTGGGCGGGGGAAGAATACCGTCCCATATATAATCCATACGGGCAACACACAACAATCATCTGCTAACCACTACCTGTAAAACTCTGTGACTGAATGCCACATCAGCGGAGCTTTGAACAACCGATCTTTAGTGCTTAGTTAATGTATGAACGGAGGACCACGGTGCCACTTTGCACAACTCCAACACAAAAAGCCTCCCGTTTCCCCCAGGATGTAGCAGGAGCCCTGGTGGAGTGAGCCGTGATGAGAGCAGTAGCTTCCTCTTCTCAGCTGCATATACCCTGGTGATGCAAGCCCTTGACCACCTAAGCCAAGGTGGCCTTTGATGCTTTCTGACCCTTTCTGGCTGCTCCAAAAAGAACAAGCTCTCGGACTTTCTGAACTCAGTTGTCTTTTTTTTTTTTAGGCAAGTCCTGAATGCTCTGCACAAATCCAGTTCGTGCAACTCATTCTCTTCTTGGTTTGCCAGCTTAAGACAGAAGGACGGGAGACAGATATCCTCATTTCCATGACAGGCTGTAGGTATCTTAGGCACAAAGGATGGAACCGCCCTCAATACCTTTTCCTTATCAATGATAAGGTAAGGTTCTTCACACGATAGTGCAAGAAGTTAGCCAATCCTTCTGTTTGAGCAAACTGCAATTAAGAACACACACCTTTGTAAGACAGGATGTCCAGAGGCACTGATGAAAGAGGTTCTCAGGGTGCCTTACACAGAGCATTCAAGGCCAGATTCAGATCACATGGGGTTACCAAACATCGAAACAATGGTCTGTTTCTGCTGACCCCTCTGAGAAAACCGATAAAATCCATGCTGATTCCCACGGATGAGCCAGTGGAAGTTCCCAGGGCTGCCACAAGACATCTGGCCTCCCAAGGTGCTTAACGAAAGACCTCTGTCCACCCCTGCCTGCAAGAAATCCAGTATCTGCAGCTTTAAAATGCCTGACACCTCTCTCTCTCTCTGGCCCACGCAAAGAAGATATTCCATAACTGGTCTCAAGCTGCAGACACAGACATCTGCCTTCAGGCCATTAAGGTATCCACCACCTTTCTGAAGAAACCCTGCCTTTACAATGTCCTCCTCTCAAGAGTCAGGCCACCGGCTGCATCACCTCTGGGTCTGGATGCAAAATGGGACCTCGAAAAGAAAGCCCTCCTGAAGTGGGAATCGAAAAGGGTCCGGCTGAGCTAGATTCACAAGGTCTGAGAACCACAGCCCTCTTGGTCACTCTGCCGCTATCAGAAGGTTCCTCTTGACTGCCTTATCTTGAAAATTACATTGGGGAGTAGCAGTAGCAGAGGACACAAGCACACTCCGAGAAAATCCCATGTCTGGGACACAACATTCAAGAGGCTTAAGGCAGCGAATTCTGGTCCTGCCTGTAAAGTCACTGCAGACTGATAAGGCCTTGGTGTTGTGGTCCAGCCCGAG